>CAUZXS010001530.1:95000-97500 GCA_963585895.1 Sepioteuthis lessoniana
TCTTTATTCCTCAATCTTTTCCCAAGTTTAAAAATCTGTACATTGGTTGGTTGGTCAGCTGCATTTTATTGCATTTTATTGCATATCAATCCTTGTAGGTTATTTAATGCCCAATCCCATGTATATATAAAATATATGATTTATAACCAAATAGGTTATAGATAACATTTTAAATGAGCCAAAGCTCATTAGTCTGCGTGTGGTTAAATCATTTCAAGTTTAGAAAATGATTATATATTTCTATTTGACCCATAGCTGGGACCCTAACAGGTACTACTACTCAAAAAACTGTAGAGAGAAATAATTTATTTATATATCTGAAGGTGGCCTGAGTGCCTACATTGTGGTACTTTACAAACTGTGCTACTCATAAAAGTTCCTGATAATCAGTTCATCCTTTACGAGGTCTCGTATCAATTTTGACTTTTACAAAGCAAAGCACTGTCTAATCTGGATATATTTTTATTGAAGTACAGCTTTTCTCTACCTCTCTACTATGAATAATACAGATTGAAAATTAATTTATCAGTATGTATTCAATATTGAATGCATTGCCAAGAGATAAATCATGTTCTATTGATTATTTTTGATTTGGAAATTTTTTAAAAGAACTATGAATGGGATAACACATAATCTTTCATTGATGTTTACAAACTAATAATCAGAAATTTGAGTCAACATGTATAAACATGATCCCTTTTTTTGGAAAAAAAAAAACAAGTCAGTAACCAAATCTACCAAACAGTTTCCTTCATTAGAGATTTTTCATTTAGAATTTTTTTTAAGTAAAAGTGATTAAAATATCACAGTCATGCAAACAAATTGGTCAAAAGTAGAAATATTTGAGTAGGAAAGGTATCATGATAGAAAAATATAACTATATGTAAAGTGTATGGATAGGGTAAGTTGGTCTTTATCATAAAATGTTCAAAATTATTATTCATTTTATAATTTGTAGCTTTTTTTTAAAGAAATATTTCTGCTCATAATCATAACTGAAAAAATTTGCCTGATAATGAAAATTTTGTTTTATATAAGTGTGTATGTATTTTGTTATATATATATATATATATATATATATATATATATATATATATATATATGTGTGTGTGTATATATATATATATATATAGTGTGTGTGTGTGTGTGTGTGTGTGTGTGTGTGTGTGTGTGTGTGTGTGTGGTTAGGCAGCAGTCTTTCATTTAAGTATGTTTGATTACACATGCAAGCATGATGATGGCCTATGAAAGATCCAAAAGCACTTGGGACAATTTTGGTAAATTCATCCACCAATTCCAACCTAAAACCAAGACAATTATCAGGAAACTTGAAAGGACCTTAGTTAAATTATATAGACAAAATGTGTCTTTATTATTTACTCAAACACACACACAAATATATATATATATATATATATATATATATATATATATATATATATATATATATATTTATATATATATATGTATCCTCTTATTCTCCTAGTGATGAGTTAAATAGTAGTACTATGGTTCTTCTACAAGGATAACTTTGGTATTAAATAACCCATGAAGGATGATGTACCACTGAAAAAAGAAACCAAACCACATATATATAGATAAGTATGTGCAGATGTATGTATTTTATTATATCAATATACTTATGCACATAAATGTGATTGTATGGATACATATATATATATATATATATATATATATATATATATGTGTGTGTGTATATTTATATGTGTGTGCACATATATATATATATATATGCGTGTGTGTGAGAGCATCATCAGTGGTGACACTAATCTTCACTATATTTGAAAAGCTGAACTTATCCATCAAGGAACTGTAGAAGTCATATTCAAAATGGGAATGAAAATAAAAACTCAAAAAGCAAGATATTCTCTAGTGTCAATGATTACATCTCTGTAAATGATACTGTACCCCAGAAGGTCAACAAATTTACATTTTTTGGCTTAGAGGTGCCAGGAATCTCATCTGATTAGAAATATGATTTTATCTTCTTCAGCCTTTGATAGACTTAATGAAAAAATCCAGAAACAAAGAGATCTTTTACAGGCAATCAAGGTTCATTAATAGTATTGACTAAATACTATACACTAATAGTCCCAATTGTCATGTGTGTATTTACCCAGCCCATGTGCAGGATATGACAAAAGGTCAATTTTTAAGCATAGAAAAGCTGGTTTGAATTCAGAGTTTTCCTTCTCCTAGACTAGTTATTGAACCAAGGTTAAAAAAAAACAGAACTACTATTTCCTCACAGCTGGTTGGAGAGCAGATGGATTCATGCCTTTCTTTCGGGTATTAGTATGAAGGGAAATGTCAACAACCTTGTCAAGGATTTGAACCTGGGTCACCGATTCCATTTTCTATCATGACAACCATTACGCTAAGCATGTAACTATATACGAGGGAGAAACTTCAAGAAACTTCAAGTTTGCTGTAGAAAGACAAGAAAAAACAGTATATTTGAGAATTACTATATCAGGAC
>CAUZXS010001530.1:102500-117201 GCA_963585895.1 Sepioteuthis lessoniana
TCCCAGGTTCACTTTGACCCAAAGTGTCTGTTAAGGTCCTATGCATGGGTCATATAGATCTGTTTAAAATAATTCATATTCAATTGGATTGTGTACAAAAAAAAAAGAAACAACAACTCAAAAAATGTAAATATAAACATACAATCAATTGAATTCCCTAATTTCTTGACATATAATGAACTTAGATGGGTTGATATGCCATTAAAATCAAACTGGGTTCATTCATAGTTTTGGTGCCAAAGCATCATTACTAAAAACCCAAAGTGCACTGGCAGTATTTTACGGTACCACCAGATTTTGATGGTCTTCCATGATATTGTCAGAATGGCATGATTTGACTTCTCCCTGCACACAGTTTCATGACTAGATATTCCAAAAAATATCTGATTGTGGGTATATTATAATATATTATAATAATTAAGAGAGATGAAAATTGATGTATAAGCACTTCAGTAAACCACTCCCCCATCATTACTGTTCCTGTCCAGGCATTAACCATACAATAGCTGTTGCACTCATAGTCAACCTTGACAGGGGTTTGCTCTGAGACATGAGACACAATTCTGAAAGAGAGTACTTTCTTAAATAACTTTCTTTTTAGCAAATCTTTAAATGGCGCCATAAGCAGAAAAGAGAAAACGCAAAATGCTTTCTTTCTTTATTTTTCTCTGCCTAATGGAGTCACATGCTATTTTTGCCAAATTTTGCATTACCTACTTTTACTTATGGATTTAATCAAGTTGTACAAATCATAAGATTATTAATCTATATAATACTTTAATCTCATTAAAGGAAAAAACTGTCACAGGACCTGGATAAAATGGGTTAATTATCTTTTCATTTTCATTTTTTTTCTTTTTAAATATTTTTATTTGAGAGCAGTATTTGTTCACCATTCCAATTTTATCCTAAAGAAAATCATGATCATTTTGATGGTTGGTTGGTTGGTTGGTTGGTTGGTTGGTTTTACAGTACCTCAACCCTTTCTGGGTTGTTCAATGTCAAAGTCATTTTCTTTTTTGTAAGCATTTCTTTGATTTCCATTAACTACTGATAATGATTAATAGATAATGATAGCTTCAAGCAATGATTCTTTTTTGCAAATAATTTGTACATGGTTTTATGGTTTCAAGTATTGTCATCAAATACAAATAATTTGCATACAGATCCTCTTTGACCCATAGATAAGATCCTAACTCATATAACCACTCCACTTCACTCCACTTCCTTCCAATCATTTGCTAACAAATATTTCTTCAAGTTACTAATCTTGATACTACTAATATTTAACATAGTTATACTGTTCTAAAGTTCAAATCCTGGATGAGACTGTTTCTATTTCACATAGTGCTTATACCTTTAGGAAAGGTATGCATCCACTGATTCTCTCTCCAGCTATGGTAACCAGTTTAGTGGAAGAAAATCTGTGAATTCAAACCTGTTAAACTCTAATTAAAAAATTGACTTTGTTTCACATCCCACTTATACAGTAAGGTTATTAAACACATATTATAGTTCCTGGCCATTGGCCAAATGAGTAGAGTGTTCACTAATGGTCTGAGAGACCAGATTTCAATCTCAGGTTGAGTCATACCAAAGACTCAAAAATAGTACTTGATGCCACCTTGCTTAACTCTCAGCATTATAAGCTAAGGATCATGGGTAAAGTGAAGCAATCCAGAGAAAGGATTAGCATCCTCCTCTACACTCCGGTGTAGTAGTTATTGAAAAGGAGCCTACGGGTCACCCTCGACTAAGGTCACCAACTTTACTTTTATAGTTCCTGGTATTCTTATCTCATATTAATGATTTGTTAATAATTTTACAGTTTCAAGCTACTATTTTAATTTACAAACGATGATTTTTTGTTTGCACACAGTTGCATGGTTTCTAGTATTTTTATCTAATACTAATAATTTTTAAACAGATCAATTTGACCTGTACATAGAACCTTAATAGTTTCTACCACTAATGGTAATGAAGAAGTGATGCCACACTTTCCAAAGCCCCAGAATTGGAGTCTCATCACTGAATGAAGTTTAGTATCATACACAGGATACACCTTTTTTTTTGGAGAGGTTGGGTGCTTATTCTTCTATAAAGAATGCGGGTAATATATTCTAAGCCCCATCAACAAAGCAGGATGATTTTGAGAAAACTTACCAAGACTGTTCATTGTTTCATTTTATTTAAACAACTTAAAATAACTATTTTTATAAAAAGCACAAGACAAACTATGGATCCATAGGGTTCTAGTGGTAACTGATCTCAATGCTCTAAAGAATAAAACAATTTCCAGTCCAGTTGAATGATAATTTTGTGGAAGTCTGTAAACACAACTTTTTACTTATTCATATTCTTAATGGAAATATGGATGAGTGAAAACAAGGAGAGAAGAGAGGAAGAAAGGTCATGAGAGAGAAAGGAAAAAATAGAGAAAGTAAGCTGATATGAGAGAAATATAGGGGAGAGACACGCTAGTTAAAATCCTTCAATTATTCTTTAATAAAAAGAGTTATGAAAATAAATTCAAGATCCAGGTAACATTAAGTTTACATTGTAAACTGAATTTTAGGTATGATCAGTTCAGACACAAAATCATTGCCTAATTATACATTATGTGTCTATTATAAACTGAAGCCCATTTTATGGTCAAACATTATCATGTACCACTCTTACAATAGGAACTCAACAGGTTCATGTATTGTTTAGTAACCTTTAAGTCTAAAATTATAGTGAAAAAAATGTTTATATCTATAAAAGGAATTGAAGTAAACTAGATTCATAATTCAGAAATAGTTTTAGTTTTAAGTTTGCTGTTTTAAATACCAATATTTTCCCACTGCAGTGATTGAAACTTTCTAACCTTGTCTCAGTACACTTATAAAAGAAAAAAACCCAAAAAGCTTACAATACAAAATGAAAATGAGTCAATAAAAAAGGAAAGATCTATTTTTGACATTTTATGGGTTTTTGTGAATCATTCAATTTGGCCTGGGTCCATGAAAACCAAACTTGATTTTGTCTCTTGAAGAAAACTGAGTTAATGCTAGAAAGAAAATGCGAGTGAAGTTGAAGGGTAGCCAGCGGGTTATACAATGAATCTGTCAGACTCCCGAGAGAGGTGCAACTCAGGTCCCTGCTGCAACTTTTGGCAGCTTTTATAAGCAGCTCAGGTATATAACACCCTGCAGATCTTACCACCAATTTCCTCTTTTAACAACTAGTCCATATTGCAACTCTTAGTTTCTGGCTCTGAAATGAAACAGCAGAGAAGAAAGGGGAAAATGTCAAGAAAGAATTGTTGGAGAAAGGAAAGAAGGAAAGAAGGAAAAAGAATAGTGAAAGAGAGGGGAAAATGTCAAGAAAGAATTGTTGGAGAAAGGAAAGAAGGAAAGAAGGAAAAAGAATAGTGAAAGAGAGAAAAGAAGATAGAAAAAAAAGAAGATAAAGAGAAAGAAAGAAATTTTTCTTCAAGTTTCCCTGCCACTTTCTCCTGCCATCTTTCAGTCACTTCTCCTTACTTTAACAATCTTTTCCTTCTCTCTCTCTTACCCTTGTTTGTTCTCTTCTATCTTTCTGTCTCTTCTGCTCGCTTTCTCTCTCCCCTTTCAACACTTTCTCCCACCTTTCTTTCTATCGCAGCTCCTTGCTTTCTCTGTACTTTCTTTCTCTCCTTTCTCCTTGATTCTATCTTTCTTCCTCTCTCTTTTCTTCCTTTATTCTCTTTCTTTCTCATACTCTTTCTTACTCTTTCATGTCTTTATCTCAAATCCCCTTTCTTCCACTCTCTTCTCCTTGTTTTCTCTGTCCTTTCTTTCTCTCTTTCCTTTACTTTCTCTCTCTTTTCATCACTTTCTCAATCCTCTCCTTCTCTCTCCTTCCCTTATATTCTTTACCCTCTCTTTCTCTCACGTCTCCTTACATTCTCTATCCCTTCATTCTCTCTCCTCTTCTTGCTTTTTATATCCTTTTTTTTTCTGTTCCTCTTGCTTTCTCAATCCTTTCTTTCCTTGTTTTCTCTTCCATTTCTTTCTCCCTACACATCTTACTTTTCTCTTCTCTTCTCTTCTCTTTCCCTTTTCCTTCTTTCTTCTCTTCTTTTCATCCTATTTTTCTTTCTCCTGTCCTCTCTCTCTTCCTCTTTCTTTTCTTTCCTCCCTTTATCCCTCTTTCATATGTCCTAACCCACATTTGTCTCATATGCCTACCAGCTTTTACTCTTTCAATTCAAATCACAACTATTAAAAAAAAAATTCTTATAACCACCACTAATCACTAATATACTCCACTGCCTTCACATATTCTCTTTATGTTCATATCTAGTCTTATCCCCACCCACAAGACGTCCCCACAATCATTTTTATCTACTTTCATGCATCTATTGAAAACAACCTTCACATTTATATAATCGAGATTTTAAAGAAAATCTAACCCCAAGCTGCAACCACTTTTATTACTTATTTCTCATAAATTATTGGCAATTCTACTCAATTACCTGCCTTCCATTCTTTTGTGGACTTTAACAAGAGCAACAATAATCTTATCATCTGCTTTCTCAGCAATGAGCACTTTACACATATATATATATATATATATATATATATATATATATATATATATATATATAAACATTTATATATGCCTGCCTAATACCCTATATATATGTGTGTATATAAGTACACACATAAATACACACACACACACACACACACATATATATATATATATAGGTGTGTCCATATAATATATAATGGCTATATACATATACACATTCTTACATATATAGATTGATATTTATTTGAATGCATCAATACACATATATGAATATACATTTATTTTTACATATTTATACATACATATGTATGCATATAGTCCTATTTGTATGTTCATGTACATATATATATATATATATATATATATATAGTTATCCACTGACACACACACACACACATATATATATATATATATATATATATATATCATCATCATTAAGTTTCACTGACAAAACAGATTTCCCTGACTTTCTCTCTCTCTGTCCCTATCTTCCATTGCCCCAGCAGGTTCCCACAATTATATTCAGTATCTGCACAGATCTGATGTAGTTCTTGCTGGTCAGCCAACACTGGCACATCTATGTGTAGGGGTCCATAGATGAACATCACTTATAAGTTTGTTCTTGTTTCTCCAGCAGTGTCTTGCATGTTTTGTTTGTCCAACTTGGATGGTTTATGAGATAGGAGGTAAGTGGCCACTCAATTGCTGTTTTGTCAGGTGTTGCTTCCAGGATTTGTTCAAAACATCATGTAGAATTCTTATTTAGTTCCCATCAAGCCTCTTCTCCAAATATTTTGTTTGTGTCCACGTGGTGCATCCTTACAGTAGTATTGACAGCAAGGAAGAAATTCCATTTATTTTATTAGATGGATCAAATTTCCATACGATTAATAATCTGTTGATAGCAGCTAATTCCTTCATTTGGTATATGTTGACATCACTTTCAGTAGATTAGATACTGCTGCTGAGGTATGTAAACATGTCTACTAATTTTGTGACCTGCCACTTAAAGTGGAAATGATTCCAACTCATTTAAGATACATGAACTCTGTTTTATTTGCTTTCACCTGGAGACTAATGTCTACTGCTGCTCACTCTAAGCTATACAGTAAGGATTTGGCTTGGGCAGGTGTATTTATAAGATGCACTAGATCATGTGTAGTCTGTCTTATATAGTTTCTGCAGAGTATCATCTGCTTCTAGCTTTTTTAATGTAAAGCCATTTTCTTTTATTAGATCTATCAACATTCAAAGTAACTAGTCCAGGCAAATCATAAACAAATATTGTACAAATATATCTCCTTGTAAAACTCCATGCAGAAGAAGTCTGTGTCTCCATCTGATGAGTAAACTATTGCTTTTCTGTTTTTATGAAATATCATAATAGCTGTAACAGTTTCTTTGCAGAAACTATATGCAAGTAGTTTTTGCTTCATCTTCCCTCTATGTATCAAATGCCTTGGAGAAATCTATGAACAGTAGTGTAGCCTCAAGATATTTTGTACATAGTCCTTCAATGATTTGACAGATAGTCAGAATCTGTAAAGTTGTGGATCAATTTCTCCAAAAACCATTCTGATTTTTTCAAAGGATTTTCTTGATTTCATATTTGATACAGTTGAAAAACAGAGCATTATAAGCCATTTTGAATAATGTGTGTATCAACATATAAAAGTTGACCTTAGTCGAGGGTGACCCGAAAGCTCCCTTTTAGATAGCTACTACACAAAGGTGTAGGGGAGGGTGCTACTCCATTCCCTGGATTACTCCACTTTACCCTTGATCCATACCTTATAATGCTGAGTGTTAAGCAAGTACCATTTTTCGAGTCTTTGGTGTGACTCGACCTGGGATTGAACCTCAGTCTCCTGGACCATTGGCGAACACTCAACTCATTAGGCTAACATTCTTATATATACATATGAATTAATATTCATTAAATGTACAAATGTTGCATTTTAAATTTCATACTGGACAAATACATGTTATACAATACATTACATCAATATATGCATATACGTAAGTATACATTTATCATATTTACCCAACCCCTCCGTTCGGGCAGGATATGACACAAGGTCAATTTTTCAAGCGGAGTTTAACAGGTTTGAATTC
Source organism: Sepioteuthis lessoniana (assembly GCA_963585895.1). NCBI lineage: Eukaryota > Metazoa > Mollusca > Cephalopoda > Myopsida > Loliginidae > Sepioteuthis > Sepioteuthis lessoniana. The sequence goes on from CAUZXS010001530.1 coordinate 109,173, forward strand.
AGAGTTTTCCTTCTCCTAGTCTAGTTGCCTTACCAAGGCTGAAGAACCTAGTCTGCCCTACTATTTACCCATAGCTGGAGGGAGAATATTTGGATTCATACCTTTCCCAAGGGTATTAGTGCTATGTGAAATCCAACCAGTTCAGGATTTGAACTCGTGTCACCATGTCCAATTCCTGCGACGATAACCATTACACCACGGGCACCTCCGTAAGTATACATTTATATATGTGTGTGCTTCTGTGAGGACATTTCAATTGGCTCTATCAATTTAGTGTTTCATACTAACCTATGCTCAAGAAATACTGTGCTAGTTTATATTGCATATATGATGTAGATGTGAGAATTTAATTATATTTATAGCTCTGAATATATCATATATATATATGTGTGTATATGCCTGTATATACCTGTGTACAACTGCACGTATACCTGTTCATTCAGTATTGAAACTCTCTAACCAGAAATATGAATGAGTAATTGTGATGGTACCCACCTTACAGACTATAATGAACTCTTCCTATAACTATGAATACCAGGATAATATTCATCTCGGTGTTAAGTTAACTCCAGCCTAACTCTTTGGCAGACGTTCAACACTTTTACCTACGCTGTATCTAGACTTTCGTTCAATATACTTGTTTCACGTAATCCCAAGTTTGTCTTTCTTCCAGACCTTTTACCGGTCCACAACAGTAATAGAACTGAGAACTATCACTGGGCAGAGCCAAAAAGCCTCAGCTCCTACAAAATGAGCAACACAATTCCTATATCAACAAGTGTGGCACAAATATGATGGTCTATATTTGGTCATGAGTTACAAATACCTGAAGAAACGCCTGCACAAAACTCCTAGGTATTTGCTGTAATAGTGTCCGACAGCTATAAGTCACAAAGGGGCTACCACTGCACAAACTTGCTTGATAAGTTTGGGGAAGATCTCAAAATGCTGGTCTGGGAACCCTGATCTCTGGCAAGTGGCTGATGGAGTTAAGAACCCTTTGCAAAAGAAAGGACAGAATGGCCTCAAATGAAGAAGGACTGAATAGTGCTGTAGAATGTTTAAAACTACTATAGCAATAGAATGCAGTAAAACACATGCAATTTTATTTTAGTTTCAGAATTGCTGTAGTCTTATTTAAGGTTACAATCATTCTATGCTGTGAAGTTTGGAAAAAATTATACTGAATGATTTCTTTTTATTGTACCATATGAAATTTTCATAACTTTGGCTTAGAAGGAAATTAGCTTTTATAAAGAATGAATATTAGGGATATGTCTATTTATGGGTGATACTTGTCTGGTTAGATTATTTATTTAGCAGCATATCAATCTCTTATCAGTTATTTAATTCCAGAACTTAATACAAATAATTTACACACAGTTACACGGTTTTTAAGTATTCCTATCTAATACTAATAACTTGTACTCAATTATATGACTTCAAATAACTATTACATTTTAGGAGTGAAAATCTTTTGTTTGCACACAATTATTTATATGATATCAAGTATCTCTGTCCAATTCAAATGCTGGACCTGCAAATCTATTTAATCCAAAGATGAGACCCTAATAAGTACTACCATACTACATCAAAGGGAACATGACAATAATAAGAATAAAAGAATGGGTACAAACTCCCCAGAATTCCAGAACTACTACATGCAGTCTTATGTTATACCCAGGACACTTTTTTTGAGGGGCTGGAGTGTGCTGGGGATATAGACAGCATATTTCAAGCCCTACAGACTGGTTGAGTGGGTGATTATATCTCTCTCTCTCTCTCTCTCTCTCTCTCTCTCTATCTATATATATATATATATATATATATATATATATATATATATATATATATATATACTTATGTGTATGCATATATGCATATATACACCAACATTCTCTGTCTGATGATTGTCATTTATAAGACAGCATGAAACCTATAGTCTCAGACAAACTTCCATGCTATTAAATATATATAAGAACTAATACATATTTACTTATTATTATTATACGCCAACACACACACACACACATATATATATATATATACTATATATATATATATATATATATATATATATATATATAAGGGGGGTGTCCTCATGGTGCTATGGTTAAATCGATGGACAGCAGAATCATAGTAAGCGAGTTGAGTTCGTACCCAGTCACACGATTACATTCACTTTCGGGCAAATACTCTTAGGAAAGGTTTGAACCCCTTATCCTCCCAGCTATGGGTTAAATAGTACCACTACTGTTTTTCTAGGAGAATAGCTTTGGCATTAAATAACCTACATATTTTTTTCCTATCCACCCAAAGTAAACTTTTGCTGCTTTTTGCAATCAACATTCAAATTTTTAAATTCCAACTTTATCTTTTTATTTTATTTCTGTCAGCATGTGTTAATGTCCTCAGCCTGTTTTATTGTAGACTGAAACCAAATTAATTGGGTACAGGAGAAAGGGAGGTGGGTAAGAAAGATGTCAAGCTATCCTCAGCCACTACCTTCAATAACACTGTTAACTTTAAAGTGGAAATGTCTTAGGAAAAAATATGACATCTTCATTGTTTCTGTGTATCTCTGTATCTATTTGATTCTTTTCATCTCTCTGTTTATCTATCTTAGTATTTTTATATTTATTTATATCTATCTCAATATATATATATATATATATATATATATATATATATATATATATATATATATATATATATATATATATATATATACTTCAATCTGTGTGTGATTTGAAAGCCTCATAGATCAATGAGCAATGGAGGTGCCCGTGGTGTAATGGTTATCGTCGTAGGATAAGGACACGACGACACGAGTTCAAATCCTGGACCAGGCTAATTACATTTCACATAGCACTAATACCCTTGCGAAAGGTATGAATCCAGTTATTCTCCCTCCAGCTATGGGTAAAATAGTAGGGCAGACTATGTTCTTCAGCCTTGATGAGGCAAATAGTCTAGGAGAAGGAAAACTCTGAATTAAAACCTGTTAAACTCCGCTTAAAAATTGACCTTGTGTCATATCCTGCCCGAGTGGAGGGGTTGGGTAAATATGCATAGATCAATGAGCAACATAGTCTAATTTTGGAATTCACGTTTACTAGTTCAAACTGAGCCATAACACCATGAAAGTTATCACAAACATTTTTCTTGTGAAAAAGATGAATTTGGAGTTGATCTCAGTATAATAACAAGATGGTTCAAGAAGTTTTACATGGTTTGCAAGAATCTGGCAAGATCATGTGGGCCTAAAACTGTGGATTTCAAGGCCATGATCCAAGTCATAGAGGCAAATCCAATAAGTAGCTCAGGAGAGTATCAGGCAAGATCAGCATCTCTTTGTCCAGTGTGGTTCATTACCTTCACAACGTCATCAAAAGCATCAGGAACAGCTAAATTGTGTCTCATGTAATTAAAATATTGCAAAACTTTTGACTCACCCTAGTATATTTAACACACATATTTTTGACATAGATATAAATTCATTGTGATCAGTTCTCATCTGAATGTTAAAAAATAGAAAAATTTTCAGTTGAATCCAATTATGATTAAAATAAAGTTATCGAAAGAATATAGAAGCTGAAGATTTTGGTGTTATGTTTGATTAGGAATTAACTTAGACAAGACATTTAAACCTGTCAATTGCTAAGACTGATGGCAAGTGAAAACATGCATTTAGGTTCTAGAATTTCTTAAGTGAATCATCCAAATTGAATTTAATTGAAACCTACATTTTCTCTGAATTTAACTGTGGTGATATCATTTTATAGAATTTAACTGAACAACTACAAAATAAAATTACAAAAGTACAAAATAAATAAGATCATTTTAACTTCAATTTATATATCATCACTTAAGTGCCATTTTTAAAGGAAAAGAAGATTTTATATATGAAAAAAGAAGAAATTGCTCCATAATCTTATTTTAGTATTTAAATAAAAGATCATAAAATCATTATTTATTCATGTAGCTGTATTAAAACTCACAATGAAATCCATGATTATTTTACTTGAAATAGATTTAGTATAGCTCTTACAACCTTTTGATAAAAACAAACTAAGGAACATGCCATATTTTGTTTGCATATAAGGTTTGTTCAAAAGGTTCTAAGCCTCACCCAGAAAGAAGAGCACAGCTGAACATTTTTTGTTGGGGCAACACACTAAAACTTCTTATAATATTAGAAAAACTAATTCAGATTTTTCTAGTTTTATAAAAAGTGTGTTGCTACAACAAAAATATTTAGCTATGATCTTCTTTCTGGGTAAGGTTTTTTTTTTTTTTTGAACAACCCATGTGTGTAAAAAATTCAATAAAATTTTACAAAAATCATTGATATAAACAATATTTCTGTGCACTCCTTCAAATAAAATTGTAAAGATTATTTATTATCTGTAAAATAATTGGATTGTGTTAGATGTGTGTGTGTGTGTGTGTGTGTGTGTGTGTGTGTGTGTGTGTGTGTGTGAATTATATATATTGAGAGAGAGAGATAATTATTTATTTATTTAAGTTTTGGGGATTTGGGGGGGAAGTCTAAAAATTGAGTTGGTGAGACTTAAATGATATAACTATAATTTCATAATGCTATACCACATACTGAATTTTATTGATTTGGTATTATTTTTCTAATTTTTTGTTTCTTTTTTTTTCTTCTGTTTCTGTTTATTTTGTTACTTTTTGTAATTCTTGTTTTTTGGGGAGCTGGGTAGAAAAGTACTTTTGAAGTTAAGAACACTCTCCATTTAAAGTGCCTAAATTTTGTATTTTCTTTATAGTAAATAAAGATGTTTCTTCTTCTTCTTCTTCTTCTTCTTCTTCTTCTTCTTCTTCTTCCATATATATGAGTTTCTTTTGGGATAGAAGCTGATAAAACCAATAAATTTTTAATCCTTACCATTTGTTCATACTATATAAGCATAATAGACATATAGTTAAAAACATAGGTAGTTGATGCTATATCACTAAAATTAAGCAGTTATGAGCCTGCACACAACTTGGATGGGTGACAACTGAGTAACAGGTACAGTGTGCAAGGCTAAACAAAGCTTAGTAAATAATAAGTTATGCAACAACAAGCCTGCTTGGTACTTAGATAAGTGATCACTTGGTAACAGCTAGGACTGTGAACAACCTAAAGCATATGCACCACCAAAATGATGTTTAGAAAAAAAGTAAGTAAAGTTGGCAACCCTAGTCAAGGGTGACTAGAAGGCTCCCTTTTCAATAGCTACTACACTGAGGTGTAGGGAAGAGTGCTACTCCTTTCCCTGGATTTCTCCACTTTACTCTTGATACATATCTTATATTGCTGAGTGTTAAGCAAGGTGGTATCAAGTAACATTTTTAAAGTCTTTGGTATGACGTGACTTGGGATTGAACCCAAGTCTCCTGGACCATGGGCAAACACTCTACCCACTTGCCAGAAAGAACCAGTTCCTGAGAAGTCAACAAAGTTAAGTTGATGTAAGATGTGAGACTTTGATTATATCTATAGCACTGAATGCATTATATATATATATATATATATATATATATATATATATATATATATATATATATATATAATACATATATATAATACAAATTGTACAAATACCTGTTCATACAGTCCTGAAACTCTCTAACCTGAGATATAAATGAGTAACAGTTCAAAAATAAGTACACCTTTTATGTATATGCATGTAAACAGCTGGGGCTGAAGAATACACAGACAGCACCTCTGCAGAGGGGTAATACCTGTCCAATGTGTATCCTGGATATGACACAAAACAATCTGATAGTGAGGTTCCAGTGATGCTGGACCTTTGGGGAATGTGGAGTACCCTTTCATTGCCATTGCTCCCAGGTTCACTCTGGTCCAGAGTGATAGAACCTGATGGGGCCTTATCTATAGGTTAAACAGAACTAAAATGCATACTTATGCCAAACTGAATTGTTTAAATTAGAACTGTTTGACTAAACTGAATAGCTTGAAATAGAAATGTTTTTGACAATTAAATTGTACTCATGCTAAACTGAATTGTTTGAAATAGACTGAGAAAAGCTTAGAAAATAACAAGAAATATAACATTGTGACGTGTATATAACAAATTCTAGTTCAACAAAATACAGGAGTTATCTATTGGTTTATTGTAGTAAACTAAAAGAAATTGGGGAAGGCCCTGCTGCATTGTGGTTAACGAGCTAATCTGCAATATTGTAGTAAGTGAGTTCAAACTCCAATCACACATTCACTTTTGGACTAATACGCTTGGGAAAGGTATGAACTCCCTACTGTTCACCCACAAAAATGGATTTGGCATTAAATAACCAATGAAGGTTGATAAGACATTAAACAAAAAATCCGAAACCAAATGGAATTACAAAGCTCCTTTTTTTTTTATAGTTTTCTCTTTCTTTATCCAATCCCTCTCTCTGTCATCCCAGTCCTGCCCTCCACTCTCTCTCTCTCTCTCTCTCTCTCTCTCTCTCTCTCTCTCTCTCTCTCCCTCTCCCTCTCTTTCTCCTATTACTCACTCTTTTTATATCACTCACTTTTTTCTCCTTGTTCCCCTTTTCTCTTGCTTCTCTCTTTCTTTCTACCATACCTCTCTCTCTCTCTCTCTCTCTCTCTCTCTCTCTCTCTCTCTCTCTCTCTCTCTCTCTCTCTCTTATTTCTTGTTTGTTGCAAGCAATAATAAATATAACTGCCAACTGATTTTTTTCATATAATTACTTGTTTAAAATGTTCTTTTTTCAGAACATTATTGTGCAAAAAAATCTTACTTTTTATTCTATTGAAGAACTGTTTCCTTTTATTGATTAATGTATCTTCTTCCTAGCACAACATTATTGGATTACATATCAGATTAAATCAGACTGATTCATATCTCAAGACACTCTACATACACGAGGCCTCTCCAACTAGCCAAACAACAATATTAAGTGTTCATCAGGAGTTTAACCTTAAAAATTTAAACCTATCCTTTATATAATGAAATTTTTTTTTCTTTGAACTTAAGTATGTTATTGCAGTCTCTTCTGCATATATATGTATAGATAAATACATCTATTACTCTCTCTCTCTCTCTCTCTCTCTCTCTCTCTCTCTCTCTCTCTCTCTAAATATATATATATATATATATATATATATATATGTAGGTTAGAAGGGGCTTCAGTCTAATGCCTAAGCCATAGTGAATGCAAACCTTCTAGGAAAAGTTAACTCCAATATCAAAGCCGGAGTAAGGGCTTGTCTAATGCCGAAGCCATGACGAAGGCAACCCTACTAGAAGTTGACTCCAATATCAAAGCTGGAGAAAGGGCTTGTCTAATGCCAAAGCCATGATGAAGGCAACCCTACTAGGAGAAGTTAACTCCTGTATGAAACCTGGAGAAGGAAGCTCCAACATCAAACCTCTGCTGACTTGTAAGAACTCTTTGACTGGAAAAGTCTAAGAGAAGGTATTCTGAAATAAAACCTAGTTTACATAGTCTCCAGTTATCTTGCTATGCTTTTTCCTGGGCTGCGGCAATGCAGACCCAAAGAGTGGCATAAGGGTTATACAAGCATAAGTCACTCTAATCCAATGATATACAGATATCTTATTACCTTGTTATCTTATGCATCTTTTATATTTTTAACTCGTTGAATTCATTATTAATCAAGATGTTTGTGTTGTATTTTTGTAGTAAAGACAGTTATCATCTATCAAGATGTGACAATCATTATATTTATATGAGAAAAGGAAGACAGTAAAGAAAATTAAGATGCTCGACTATATGGATAGCTTTTTCTTTGAAAATAAATGTTATTGCATCATTTTCTGAATTGTGTGTGTGTGTGTGTGTGTGTGCGTGTGAGTACACACACACACACACACACACACACACACACACACAACACACACACACACACACACACACACACACACACACACATATATATATATAGGAGGGAATACTTTTCGGTCTGGTCCTGTTGATTACGTCAGTTATGGCTGCCTGACATGTGTGCTGGGGAAGACTAGCA
>CAUZXS010001531.1:0-55703 GCA_963585895.1 Sepioteuthis lessoniana
CATACATACATACAATATATATATACACACATACATACATATATATATACACACATACATACATATATACATACATACATATATACACACATACATACATACATATATATATATAATCATACACACATACATACATACATATATATATATATATACACACATACATACATACATATATATATATATACACACATACATTACATATATATATATACACACATACATACATATATATATAACACACATACATACATACATATATATATACACACATACATACATACATATATATATACACACGTACATACATACATATATACACACATACATACATACATATATATATACACACATACATACATACATATATATATATACACACATACATACATACATACATATATATATACACTCATACATAATAGATATATACACACATACATACATACATACATATATACACACATACATACATACATATATATATATACACATACATACATACATTACACTATACTAGTTACACACATACATACATACATATATATATACACACATACATACATACATATATATATACAACACATACATACATACATATATATATATACACACATACATACTACATACATATATACACACATACATCATACATTTACACACTACATCATACATATATATATACTCACTCACATACATACATACATACATATATATATACACACACATACATACATATATATATACACACATACATACATACATACATACATACATACATAATATATATATATATATAAATTCCATCTGACAAGCTTGAACAAGCAAAATCAATTTATTATGGAAATGGAATACTATTTCTAGTTTTTTTTTTTAAACAATATATATATATATAATTAATTTTCATAATTATTCTATATTCCTGATGGTGTTGAAAAAAAAAAACCCAAAAAAAAACATGATACAATTTACAAATAAAAAAAAATCTACACAAACTGATATCTGGGGAAAAAATTCTATATATAAAAAAACAAACAAACACATCCTACTTAAAAAAATCAACCAATAATGCACGTCTACTCAAAAGTAAAAACACCAACAGAATTCCTTGAACTAAACGTAAGAGTGCCTCTATACACTAAGTTAAGAAGATTTTAAATCCAATAAAATGTCGTTTTTGGTCCAACCCTTCTTTAGTCAGAATTGTCCTGATCTGGCTAGGAGAAATGTAGGTAGATTTTTTCTGACTCTGTAGGCATTATATATATATATATATATATATATATATATATTATTCTGTGATATGAACCAAATGTTAGTATAGCTTTAAATAGAGTGCACATCCTAAGTTCTGAAAAGGGAAAAAAAGGTCCTTTTCAAAACTTATGATGAAACGCTCTATTTAAAGTTATATCTCACACGCACGTACACGCATACATATATACCCTCATGCATTAACTGTTAGTCATCAATTTACAACCTATGTGACTTACAATGACCTACATTTATGACTGACACCAAAAAGCACAAATGAAAACCAAAAACTTTAAAAATGGAAAATTTTGTGCGGCAACCAGCTTGAGTGAATACTGGGTCCCCCCAGTATGCTCTACAATAGTCTTTGTCCACAGTCAGCTATTAAAACTCAGTTTGGAAATAGCTTCGTTAAATCTCAACATGTTGCCCACAAGAAAATGATTTAACCAATATCAAGATTATGAAATATAGAATTTACATACTGAACAATAAATAAGGGTATATAAAATGTTTTAAATGAGAGTAAAGATTATAAAATAATATCCTAACAAAATCATCAAGTGGTAAACATTATAGAATCAAGTAAATGATTCCTAAAAAGACTAAATCATTTAATTTAAGTAAATAATTCCTAAAAAGACTAAAACTAAATCATTTCTGAGGTACTAGTATGTACCACAGAAATTTGTTTAAGCCTATGAGTCTGGTATTTTTATTTTCACCCAGTACTATATCACCAATTTACTGGTGTGGTATTCAACCTCAAAGGGTTAAAGCTATATCAACCTCTTATAGGCTATTTAATGCTAAAATTTGATAGAAACAATTTGCACATATCTATTTGGTTTCAAGTATTCCAATCTAATGCAAATAATTCATACAATTATTCAGTTTCAAGAAACTTATCCTATTTAATAATTATCATTTGTATTGTTATATGGTTTCAAGTATTCCTATCTAATACTAATAATTGTATGGTTCTAAATAACTATTCTTATTAAATGATCAATCTAATTTTCAGATTTATTTGAGTATGGTGGTTTGGTTTCTTTGTTTAATAGCATATCAACTTTTGTGGGTTATTGAATACCAAAGCAATCCTTGAAGAACAATAGGGGTACTATTCAACCCAAGAGCTAGGAAAGATAAGGGATTTCATACATTTCCCCAAGTACCTTAGCCCAAAAGGGAACATTATAGAATACACATTTTTCTTTAGCCTTAAAATAATCAACTCCAAAAACATGAATAAGAACAGTCTAGAAATTTCGGATCAAAATCACATTAACATTGAAGTAACACTTTTATATTTTTCAACCAATCAGGTAAAAACACAGAATAAGAACATTCTAGAAAATTCAGCTCCGAAACTAATTAACAGAAAAATATTTAGGCTCCAAAATAAATAAGTAAATATATGAATCTGATTGGTCAAGAAATGTCTGCGCACTTGAATTTTGGGACCCGCAATAAAACCTAACAAAATCCTATTTTTGATTCCCTTTAGTGACCCCCAAAAAGTATGAATAACGAAGAATTTAATTAACTAGGGCATTCCACTATGAAAGGCCAGGACGGACAGCAGAAGGCAACGCATACAAGACTCAAAGCAAAGAAGCATGCAACGTTTATTTTGCCAACTAATGAAATGCAACATTGTCGCCAAAGATCATAAAAAAATGCACATGTGGACTTAAAACAAAAGCCCCATACTTACAGTCCCTCACATATATATACACACACACACACACACACACACACACACACGTGTATGTAAGTAAAGTCAATTTTTTATCCTCTTTACTTTGGCCAACTACGGATACAGTGACTCAATAGACTTCTCCTAACATGTACACGCACACACACGAGCGAACAAATCATATTCTTATTCAACTGGCCATAGCGGTATTTTCTACACACACACACACACACATATAAAATGAACATTGTATTTTAATTATTTCATCATGTTTGTTAAATTGCTTGTTTCTTAATGTTCGTTGTTGTCACATTCCATTTGTTTACGTGGTTGTAAAATTTGTGTTGGATTTACGGAAACTAAACCTGAAAGTAACTCCTGTAAATTATGAATGATACTCAGTACCCCACAACATAACAGCATGACTGGAGTTTGAACTTGCTTACTATGATTTTGCAATCCACTACATTAGCCACAGAGTCATAATAAAAATATACAAAGTCTTTAAAAGATTACATTTAAACTATACTATGTATTAAATTTTGTTAAACATGGCCTCTAGTAGGGTAATCAATAGTGCATAGGATATTTATTAAGTTGAAAGAAATGTTTTCATTACTGTTTGTGATCTACTTAAAAAAAATTGTTGTTTTGAATTTTTTTAAATAATCGATTTATGAAACAAAAAATGATTTTTTTTCTACCGAAAAAAAAATAAAAAAATAAAAAATTATGATTAAAACAATTTCTTAAAACTGTATCTATAGAATAACAATAAACATCACTCAACTGTAGAAGTCAAAAGTAACATGGCTGCGGTATTTGATGTAACCCAACAGTCATGTATGGCACAAAGCCTTTTTTTTGTGGGTCCAGGCACAGGGTCGGAGCCCACACGTGCCCGGCATTTCCAAAAATGCCTACGGCCCTGTCAGCATTCCCCCTATTAGGGGCACTGAGCAATAACCCCACCCCCAAAGGGGGTAAAAGCCTGGGGGGAAGGCCCCCTGAAGCCAAAGGAAATCTCCAGGTACCGAGACACACTCGGCCAGATCTGTGCTGCAGATAACACAGCCGGCCGAAGTGCTACCCGGCAACTGAAGAGGTGCAGACCGATATTGATCTGCCCAAAAGTAACATGGCTACGGTATTTGATGCACGCCCCACCTTACGGGCATGTATGGCACAAGGCCTTTTTTTGGGTGGGACCGGGCGCAGGGCCGTAACCCACACGCGCCCGGAGTTTGTCAAAAATACCCTCGGCCCCTTCGGCATTCCCCTTGTTAGGGGCGCCTCAGGCGCCGGGCAATGAACCCAACCCCCCTCGAAAGGGGGTAAAAGCCTGGGGGGAAGGCCCCCTGAGGCCAAAGGAAATCTCCAGGTACCGAGACACACTCGGCCAGATCTGTGCTGCAGATAACACAGCCGGCCGAAGTGCTACCTGGCAACTGAAGAGGTGCAGACCGATATTGATCTGCCCAAAAGTAACATGGCTGCAAAGCTATCCAACTAAGTTCACCTCTTTTATGGGAGAGTTCCTGTGCAGCATATGGATTGGTTCACTTTACTAGGATGGACCTGCCCAACACATTTACATGAGAGGCATCTATTCACCTACATATTCTTGGCAAATAGGCAGTCCAGTTACCTGCTGGTTGCGAGCTGACCAACATTCTACAATAATTGGCTTTCGGGCTTTTAACCTTGTGTCAAGCATTGTCTGGTGGGAGACATTGGCAAATCTGCTGACTAATATTCTATAATATCAAAGTATTTAGTCATTTTTATCTCGTCCCTTAAATATCTTTGACCAATTTTGGTAGAGGTAAGATCTATGGTACCAAGGCCATAAATATGATAAAGATGAAATCAGGTCAAATTGGAAACTTTGAATGACCCTCCTTAGCAAGGTAGACTAGCAAACCTACACGAGTGAGTTCGATTCTCATTGGGTGCCCAATTCATGTGGCCTTGTGCTACATCTAAGCAAAAAAAAAGCTTAGTAAATTACCTCCTTTGACCAGAGTTGGTACCAGTCTGTCTGGCCCTGAAACATCTGTCACTTACCATCCAGTATCCAAGGAGAAAAGTGGTATTTTTCTAATTACTTGAATTTTTTACTTGCACACTGGATTTGAAGAACAGTAGTTTCTTTTTTCAGTCAAAGATGAATTATTCTATTTGTACTGAGCTAACAGTTGAAACATGTCATGCTTTATTCAATGATAAACAGGTTAGATTGATTTCAGTTGATCAGTTGGATGCAATGGATGTCAAGCTTATTGCCTATAGAACAGGACTTGATGAGGATAAAATATAGACTGTTACCATCACAAGGAGGTGCCCGTGGTGTAATGGTTATCGTCGTAGGAAATGGACACGGCGACACGAGTTCAAATCCTGGACTGAGACTGATTCCATTTCACATAGCACTAATACCCTTGGGAAAAGTATGAATCCAATTATTCTCCCTCCAGCTATGAGTAAATAGTAGGACAGACTAGGTTCTTCAGCCTTGGTTAGGCAACTAGTCGAGAAGAAGGAAAACTCTGAATTCAAACCTGTTAAACTCCGCTTAAAAATTGACCTTGTGTCATATCCTGCCCGAGCAGAGGGGTTGGTAAATATGGTTAACATCATAAGCAGACCTTGTTGACTAACTATGAATGTCTTGAAAAGAGATGTTGTAATCCATTTAAAAATCATAAAAAGCAAATCAAAGGCGGTTTGAAACCAATTTCATTGGAGATAGCAGACAAGGCAAAGGCCAAGTTGGTATTAATCCCAGGCAAGAAACTCTGCCCTAATTATCAAATACAAAACCACAAACTACTTCCCGATGATGAAGAACCAAGACATGTATCGGATGAGGAAATATAAGAACTTGAAGCAGAATCAGAAAAGAGTTCTAATAAGGAAGAACCAAGACGTGTATTAGATGAGGAAATGAAAGAACTTGATACAAGTACTTCTGCAGAAACAGAGAAGAGAAATATGATGCTTGTGGAAAAGGCATGCTCCCAGTTCCGGATCCGTATAGAGGCAGTGGTTGAGGCTGAAGGCGGCTACATTGAATAGATGTCAGCTCTACTACATAATCAAGTTACCTGAATTGATTTTTTCAATAAAAGTTTTAAAATAAAGCTGTAGTGTTGTTTTCTTTAGGACAACAATTTTATCGTTCCACCCTGTATCATATAACGATCTTTGGAAATATATTGTCTGTAATACCAGTAGCAGAGAGTGTATGATTCATAGGTGCCCAAATTGTCCTAAATCATTGGGGCAGCTTGAAAAATTTCTTTAGGACACCATGGAAGGATATATTGATAATGCTGAATCAATAGAGTTCTCCCAATGGACAACAACTAACCAATCGACTTTGACAACACAAAAGGAATCCTGTCAAGCTTACATTGATATAGTTGTTTTGCAATTGAATAAATTAGCACCTCATTTTTACTTGGCTAAATTACAATTCAGGTACTTAAAGAAAAGAAAAGAGGAGATTAGTGACAGTGAAGTTTTGTTCCAGGGAGATTTTGCCAAAAAGGAAGAAGTTGAGGAAGTGAGGAGGAGTCTCACCAGGAGATTCAAAAATGCATCCACAGTCCCAGGAACAAGAAGTTTTCAGCAATTTATTCCACTCGCCAGAGATAAAATAGCTATGAAACAATGCAGTGAAGATGAAAACTATGACCTAATATACAACGTTCCAATTGGAGCTGAAGAAAAACCAGTAAATTTTTTTGTTTCAGGATATGTTTGTTGTAAGTGCGACAATAAAATTTGGATTGGCATGGTCCTGGAAATTGATATGGAGAATAAGGACTTGCTGATTAAGTTCATGCACCTAGCTCTTCCACCCCATTCATTTTACTGGAAAGAAGATTTTAAGGATATATGTTTTGTAACATTAATGAATATTCTGTGCACTGTTGATGTTCCTCCAACAGCAAATGGTAGAGTTTATCATTTTTCCAAGATGGATAAATTATCTTAAAAAAAAATAATATCCAAAACAATTTAGTCTATATGCACAACAAAATTTAATGCATAGTGTATATATTTACCAACCCCTCCGCTCGGGCAGGATATGACACAAGGTCAATTTTTAGGCGGACTTTAACAGGTTTGAATTCAGAGTTTTCCTTCTAGACTAGTTTCCTCACCAAGGCTGAAGAACCTAGTCTGTCCTACTATTTACCCATAGCTGGAGGGAGAATAATTGGATTCATACCTTTCCCAAGGGTATTAGTGTTATGTGAAATGCTATCAGTCCCGTCCAGGATTTGAAGTCGTTTCACCTTGTCCATTTCCTATGACGATAACCATTACACTACGGGCACCTCCATTAAATTTAGTGCGTAGTGTAGTTGAAAATGTAATCTTTTAAAGACTCTTTGTATATTCATTTTTATTATGATTTTCTTCTGAATAAAACAAAATTCAAATATTTATGTTTCATGAAAATAATTTTGAAAAATTATTTAAAAAATAAAAATGAAAATTTTTTAAAAAAAGTAATGAAAGCATTTCCTTCAGTTAGATAAATATGTGTAGTGCCAACTACAAATATTATGTTTTAAAGATTCACATTTATCTTATGACTTTTTTGAGAATGAAAAAAATAAAATAAAAATTCAAAAAATAAATGTTTTTTTCTGCTTCATGAAAATAATTTACCAAAATAGAATTAAAAGAAACACAAACAGAAAGAATTTCTTTGAACTTCATTTGTTAAGTGCCATTTACAAATTTTCTATGCATTGTTGATTATCATACATGAGGCAATGTTTACCGACAATCTATCTGTACGAAAAGTAATATCTGCAAAATATATTTAAATCATTATTTTTTAAATTAATAAAAACAATCTTATTGAATAGTTTAAGAAGTTACTTAGCAACATTTTAGAGGTCATGCAGCATTAGGATGATTGCCTTTGATTATAAATCTTTCTCAAAAATCCTGCACACATATATCGGAAAAACTTTAAACTTGGCAGGGTCATATATTCTAAAGTAGACTTAAAACCCTCTCAAAATTTTTTTGGTGAACTTGAGAAGGCATTGTAGATGTTAGGCGAAAAAAAATATGAAAATTGAAGAGGACATATTTTTGATAGACTGTAAGCTACATAGGTGAAAAGTTGTTGATTTTAGGGTCATGTATTTAGGCGAGGAAAAAAAAAAAAAAGAAAAATTCTACCAATTGTAGGCTTAAAATAATTAAATATTTGGATTCTACACTTTTTATTTGCCCTACATACCAAATTTCATAAAATATTAAAAGGTTTGGTTTGGTTTCTTTGTTTAATGGCATATCAACCTTTGAAGGTTATTTAATGCCAAAGCTATTCTTCAAGAAGAATAGTAGTGGTACTATTTAACCCATAGCTTGGAGGATAAAGGAGTTTATACCTTTCCCAAGGGTATTTGCCCGAAAGTGAACGTAATAGCGCAACTGGAGTACGAACTCGTGTACTACGATTCCACAGTCTATCGCTTTAACCATTAAACCACGAGGACACCCCCCCCCAAAAATATTAAAAGGTATGGAAGTATTTTTCTTTAATTTTTAGAAAACAGTGAGATTTGGCGACTTTGCACAGCCTTAATTTAGAGGCAAAATAGGAAAATTATACACCCACCCTTTAAGATTGGAATGGTAAAGTCTAGCACAAAATAATTTGGCACACTTTCCTAACTCACGAAGGGGAACATTTGTGCCAAATTTCAAGTAATTCAGTGTCGATGGGTGCAGATTTCAATTTTTGGCCAGTGTTTCGACATGGAAAGACCCATTCATTAAAATTTGTTTGGTCTGATACAGAGCAATGTAAAGGGGTACCCAATGAAGATTAACGTCACTACTTAAACCCCCTTAATAACCAACTTAAATGTTTGGTTTGGAATATTCGTTTTATGGCATATTATAACCTTATGGGTCACTTAATTCTAAAATTTATACAGTTATATAGTTTCAAGTATTCCCATCTAATACAAATAATTTCCACATAGTTGTACGATTTCACGTATTTCCATCTAATACTCATTATTCATACACAACCATTTCGTTTTAAGTAATTTCCTTTTTAATAATCCATTTGAACACAGTTGTATGGGTTTAAGTTTGGTTATTTGGTTTAATGGCACATCAGCCTTTGTGAGTTATTTAATGCTAAATCGTGATTTATATATACATATGATTTGTAAGGAGATTGTTTGTAGGTAACTTTATTTTTGAATAAGTTAAAGCTCATTTGTTTGCATACAGTTAAATGGTTTTAAGTAATTGCTTCATCAGTCCAAGTGAACTTCAGCCACTGCTTTCGAGACCCTTTAAGATTAAAAGGGTTGGGTGATTGTTTGCCACAAGAGTAATTTGAAGATTACAGTCGAGACTTAATTATATAGGTGATAGAGATTGACACAAGTTGACTTATTGGATCAGTCTAGCCCAATAAGAGTCACCAAAGTAGAGTGTTGCAGGTCATGTGACTAATTTGGCTGCTTGATCACAGACTGCTCATCCATGAAGATCTCATCCTCACACATTACAGGTTGCCACCCACAATTAATAGGTAACCTCTTTGATGAGGGAGTCTTACCAGACTGCAGAAGGGTAGATGATATATTCTACAACCCCAGCCAACATGTATGATTTCAAGTATTCCTATCTAACACAAATAATTTGCCTACAGTTATATGATTTCAAGTATTTCAATCTAATACTGATAATTTGGACACATTTCTATGACATCAAATATTCCAATCTAATACAAATAATTTGCACACTTTCATATTCCTACCTGATACAAATAATTTGCACACATTTATATCCTCTCAGGTATTCCTATCTAATACAAATAATTTGCCAACAGTTATACGATTTCAAGTATTCCTATCTAATACAAATAATTTCCGTACAGTTATGATTTTAAGTATTCCTATCTAATACGAATAATTTGCACACATTTCATTGATATCAAGTATTCCAATCTAATACAAATAATTTGCACACATTTATATCCAATCAAGTATTCCTATCTAATACAAATAATTTGCATACAGTAATATGATTTCAAGTATTCCTATCTAATACAAATAAGTTATTATTTCTATTTAATAATAGTCATTTGCTTGCACAGTTATTGTTTTTATTCTTATCTAATAAGTTATACAGTTTAAATTAACTATTCCAGTTTAATAGGGATAATTATTTGTCTGCATAAGTATCAAGCATTCCTATCTTTTATACATTTACTATAATCAAATATTTCAGCATTAAATAACCCATAAGGAATTGATATGCCGTTAAACAAACCAAACCATCAGACCTTAAAATTTAATTTTGTCAGTTTAAGAGATTAAAGCAGAGATTTACATACAATTCAGCATTTTTCAACACTGAAAATCAAAATACCCCCTTCCACCTTCCCGCCAAAAGTAAATTTGGAACTGTGTTTGTATAAAGACACTCCTTTCATTTCACAATGAAAAACATTCACAGATAAAATATTTGGCATATTTCCAAGCCTTATGACACACTGAACAAACCCAGAGTCCATATTTCATATTCAAATATCCTGTTGTAGCCTATAAGACTAGGCACAATTTAATGTGTGTGTGTGTGTGTGTGTGTGTATTTCACCAAACCCACCATCAAGGAGAAGATGAGACACAATTTCAATTTTTAACCAGAGTATTGCTGGTTTGAATTCAGAGTTTTCCTTCTCCTAGATTGGTTGCTAAAGAACCTAGATTGTCTTACTCTTTACCTATAGTTAGAAGAACTGATGAATTTGTACCTTTTTCTCAAGGGCATTAGCATAAAGGGAAATGCAAACAACCTAGGCCAGGATTTGAACTTGGGTCTCCAATTCCATTTTCAATGTTGATAACCATTGCACTAAATTGGTTTGTGTGCAGGTTGGTTGGTTGGTTGGTTTTATGGTATGTCAACCCTTGTTGGGTTATTTAATACTCAAGTCAGTTATTTCTTAATATTTCTGCTTGAACTGGAAATTAACTGTCAAGACGGATTTCAAAAATTAAGTCCATTAACCAATTGGATTTTTTTTTGCTAATAGCGTTAATATATCTTTAGAAGAAATTGTCTTCTCAAATCAAAAATAGCAATAATGTCAAAAGTTTTCAGACCAAATTGGGTGATTAAAAGAGAGAGAGAGAGAGAACATAAGACGTTTTTTTAGGAAGTTTTGGATGAATTATTTAAGACAGGTGGGCAAACTGTGGCCTGCGGCATTGTTCTGCATGGCCCATTGGACTCTAAAAAAAAAAAAAAAAAAAATAACTAAATAAATACACACTTGCATATAGACATATATAATCTTGTGATAGTCTTTTGATTTTAAAAGATGTTACCCATTGATAATTCATAACCCTCCCACCCAAAAGTTTCCCTACCCCAAACTTAAGAAAATTTAATCTGTATATAGATGTTGTATCAATAGTGCATCAATTTGTATCAATAGTTATCAATAGTGCATCAATGTTGTATCAATTTTCTGTGCAAAGATTTAATTTACTTTATTTTTTTTTTAAACATTGATGTGTAGTAAAGAGTAAAAAGGGGAGATACCAAAGAAGGTATAACAAACAAATAATATAGTTTCAAATAACTTTTGATACTCATTTGCAAATAATTATTTCAAGTAACTATTCTTGATACAAATAATTTATAGATAGTTATACAGTTTCAAGTATTCCTATTCAATAATAATAATTTTTAAAGAGATGAGACCTGGATAAGTTTAAAGTAACCATTCCAATTCCTACACACAAAAATTTGTGCTTCCTGTGAATCTTAACGAACTGTACAATCTCTAGAGTAAAGTTTCTCTAGATCACTAAAGTTAAGCAGTAATGAACCTATTTAGTAATTAAATGAGTGACTAATTGGAAACATCAGGTACCGTAAGCAAAGTTTAGTAAATAAGATCACTGAAGTTTAAATGTGTGACCATTGGACAGATTCTGTAAGCAACCCGAGGCCTGTATGCTAGAATAAGCAAACCATAGTTATTAAGATCACTTAAGTTAAGCAGCAATGAGATTATACAGTATTTGAATGGGTGACACCTTAAAAACAGCAGGTACTATAAACAACTTTTATTCTCGACTATGAACAGCTTAATGAATAAGATCATTAAAGTAAAGCAGCAATGGGATTGTTCAGTATTTGAATGGGTGACACCTTAAAAACAGCAGGTACTATAAACAACTTTTATTCTCGACTATGAACAGCTTAATGAATAAGATCATTAAAGTTAAGCAGCAATGAGATTATTCAGTATTTAAATGGGTGACCATGGAACAGGTATTGTAAATAATCTGAAGTATGTATATCAGACTAAGTAAAGCTTAATAAGTTGTAATAAAATAATGATCCAGAATATACGTTGAAAAAAAAACAAAAAAAAAAAAAACTGTTCAGCCACATGTTGCCATACTGACACTGCAAAAGCTCACCAATTTGGGATATGAGACTTTGCCATATCCACCATATTCTTCTGATCTCTTACCAACCGACTAGCATTTTTTTTTTTTTTTTTTTTGCATTTGGACACTTTTATACCAAAAGCAATTTTGTTCCACAAAAGTAGGAACTGCATTTAAAGATTTCTTGGTATCAAAACCTTTAAAGTTTAATCATACAGACATAACCTTGTTAATTGATGGCAGAAATACATAGATGTTCAGGGATCATATTCTGACTGATTAAAACACTTTGTTAATTACAGAATAAAAGTTTATTCTAAAATCAGACATTATTTTCTCAACAGCCTCATACATTTTTAAATATAATAACTAATCATAAAGTACATAGATTCTTGTTTTTTTTTCTTCCTTTCCTTCTAGTTATATCAACCAACATTTATGATAAATAGGATAATAATGGGTTATATATATATATATATATATATATATATATATATATATATATATATATATATATATATATGTGAGAGAGAGAATGAATGAATATTATATATATATATATATATATATATATACACACACACACACACAAAATGAATATTAGTAATTATATATATATATATATATATAAAAAATTACCATTGAATAATCTGGTTATTATTTATACAAAGAGAACTCTTCACTCTTGCATGTAATCACATTAAACAAATTGGAGATTCCTCTCCCACTTTCAAGTATAGAGACATATTTAATGTAAATCGTTGCAGGAAATGGAATCGGCAACCAGACTTCAAATCTTGGACAAGGTTCTTTGCATTCACTTAGCACTAATGCTCTTGGGAAAGGCAGAAATTCATCATAAATTTCATAGCTATTTACAATTCTATTCTTGGTTATAATGTTTCAAAACTGAATCTTATAACAAATGTGAGAAGGTAGGTACAAGGCTTTTCTGTTTCCTATAAAGTTTGGTTCAGTTTCTTTGTTTAATGACAAATGAACTTTCACGGGTTATTTATGCCAAAGCCATCTTTGAAAAACAATGAGGGTACAATTTAACACATAGGGGAAATAAAGCATTTCATACCTTTCCCAAGGGTATTAGAGAAATTTAGCCATGCCTCCCACCAGGCAGAATTTAACACTTTTTTTATTGTGGGGATTTAAGGGAGGAGTAAGTCGGTCAAAAGCTAAAACCCTGCTGGACTATGCTGATTATAGGTGCTAGGTGACCTTGCTGGTCATAGATTCACTAGACCCAAAGGTCCTGTGCAATGTGAATCTATGCTCATTATTGATATACCCCCCGGCCTGTATGCCAGGCAGCACAGCCGAGACAGAGTACCCTCGGAGCAAGCTTCAGGGCCAGGTAAGTACGAGTCTGGAAGGGTACCCAATAGTGTGACAAGAGTTCAAACTTGCTTATTATAATATCACAGGTGCCTGTGGTGTAATGATTATTGTTGAAGAAAATGGATATGATGACACAAGTTCAAATCCTGGACAAGGCTGATTGCATTTCACATAGTACTAATAGCCTTGGGAAAGGTATGAATCCAATTATTCTCCCTCCAGCTATGGATAAATAGGAGAGACTAGGTTCTCTAGCCTTGGTTAGACAACTAGTCTAGGAGGAGGAAAACTAAATTCAGACTTGTTAAACTCCTCTTAAAAATTGACCTTGTGTTGTCAAAATCCAGCATGTTAGCCACTATGCCATGGTGACTTTTCAAAATTTTTTTGAAATCTTCGACAAAATGTTTTTAATCAGAAAGAAAAACTTAATTGTAACATAATTAAATAAAGCAAACAAATCTGGTTGTGAATCAATGAAAAAAAAATTAGAGAGTGAGTCAAAAGTTTTACAATATTTTAGTAACACAAGACAATTTGGTAGCTTAAGATGCTTTTTTGTGAAGGTGACAAACAACACTGAATTTGCCTCTCTGGTTGGCTTTTATGGGATATCAAGTATTTTAGGTTATTTAATGCCAAATCCTCTTTATACATATATATTAAATACATAGGATTTGGTTTGGTTGCGTTTTATGGCATATCAACCATTGTAGGTTATTTAATGCCAAATCCTCTTTATACATATATATTAAATACATAGGATTTGGTTTGGTTGGGTTTTATGGCATATCAACCATTGTAGGTTATTTAATGCCAAATCCTCTTTATACATATTAAATATATAGGATTTGGTTTGGTTGGCTTTTATGGCATATCAACCATTGTAGGTTATTTAATGCCAAGTCCTTTTTATACATATATATTAAATATATATGATTTGGTTTGGTTAGGTTTTATGGCATATCAACCATTGCAGGTTATTTAATGCCAAATCCTCTTTATACATATATATTAAATATATGATTGGTGGCACAGGAGTGCCAGTACCGCCTTGAGCTATCAAAACTGTGTTTATCACCCCTGGTTCGCGGCTGATGAGGGCAGGGTATCACATGTGGTTTCACACGTTGCATGATGAAAAGAAAATATGATTTTTAAACACATTTTGTCGATAACATTTTTAAACAAGCCTGAACTCATTTTCTTTTTTTTACACTGTGAAATGATTGCACTAATTTCTATCTAATGTGAACAATTCCATTTACTATTAATCATTTGTTTGAACACACTTAAATGTTTTCAAGTATTGTTGTGTATAACTAACAATTCCAATTAAACATCAGCCATTTCTTTAAAAACAGTTCTACTTTAAACAATTCAATTTAGCATAAGTACACAGTTTAAATGTAAAACAGTTCTATTTGACCCATAAATCAGACCCTATCAGGTGCTGCCAGAGTGGACCTGGGAGTGATGGCAATGAAGGGGTGCTCCGCATTCCCCAAAGCTCGAGCATTACTAAACCTCACCATCTGATCATTTAGTGTCATATCCAGGACACTTATTGGGGGAGTCAGAGGTTAGAGAAGCTGTCTGTGTATTTTTCAGCCCTAGCCAACTGAGCCATCTATGGCTTGTAGCACAAACTTAGAATCCACACTTTTATACCTGGCTGACCATGCTTGACAGTCTAAGTTTTTGTAACTTGAGCAACAATCCTTGAACGATCAGGTTTCTGAACTGTGATCAATTGTACCTTAAATTTTATACAACAAATATTTTTGGCTGCTTCTGTAGCATTATGGCCCAGTTGAAATTCATAAAACATGAGTGCATAAATAAGACTATGCTGAATATTCATGTGTGCAGCTTTCAAATCACAGATGGAGTGAAGCAATGCACAATATATCAGTGCACCAATGACCACAATACGATTGACGATAGCAGGTTGCTTGAACTCCATCAGTTTCATGATATATGCACCAAAAACTAGCCCATACCAAAATATCGCAAAACTTATGATTCACCCTTGTAAATGAAAATATCTTCCTTAACTATCACAAAGGAAAAAACAATAAAATAAAAACACTAAAAGATAGATAAGCAACACAATATGATATCTAGATTGTCATTTATTTCCTCCCCATGATCACATGTCCAAGTAATAAAACAGTTATTGACAAAGAAAATGGAATCAACCAGTAGACTTCCAACTTCTGGCAAAGCCCCCTATGGGCATCCATCCATGGAAGATGTGGTCCATTGTCTATGTCAATTGTAATGAAATCTAATTTTGATTTGCCCCCAAATAAATTAATTGAATGTTGCTTGTTAACTTCTGATTGCAACAGTTCAGACTGTCAGCACTTCCCCCTGTGGGATCTTTATTTCTGAAAAGGTACAAAAATTTGACCTTTTCAGTGGGCACAAGGCCCCAAATTTTTGTATGTAGCCCTAGCTAGTCACACTCATTGTCAACAACCATCATTTTTGTTCAATCATTCCATACATCATTCCGTGTGGGATCAATTCTCCTCTAACCAAAATTATGTGTGTTTTAAGTAGCATTTGCTACAATGCAAAACTTGCTTCTGATTGGTTGAAGCATTCTTATTTAAATTGACCCAACCTACAATTTGTCATAGGAAGATCCCAGGTTCAATTCCTGACAAGTCACAAACCAACATATAGTATGCCATGATGATAAGATTTGTTTTTTTTTTTTTTTAATGTTTTCAGTTTCAAGATCAAATTTTTACAAAATACTGCAAAGTTCTAATAAATGGAATATTCAATCATATAATAGCACCCACACAAACAAATAACTGGCAATACTGAAATTAATAAGTGAACATCCAGATCTCTATGGTCAGAGCAGCATTTTTCATTAATAATAATCTAACCTTTATTCTATTCATTAAAAATCTGTTACCAGAGAATTAAAATGTCAGGCATTGTCTTTTAATTTTACTTTTTCATTCTTTTTTCAAATCTATATCCTTATTCTGATGAAATAATCATTTTTTCAGAATGACTTAACTCGTCGAGAGGTTCTATGCTGTTAAAACCAGGGCTTCTCAAACATTTTACTTGATGTATCCCCAAATAAATTTCGTGAATATCAAATTACAAAATATAACTAATTTACCAGTGTTTAATACAATATACATATTTATAGGTAAAGCCAAGGCAAAGAGGAAAGGAGTGCCCTCATCAAGTAGTGGCCAATGTGCTGGATTGCAACATCATAGTAAACAAATTTGAACACCAGTCATGCTATTCCAACCATTGATATTCACTAAATTTATTTGGGGATACATCAAGTAAAATGTTTGAGAAATAGTACTACAACTGTCTTTTGGCATTAAATAACCCATGAAGGTTGATATACTATCAGGAAAGAATCTAAAAGCAACCAAGTTGAAGCAAAAAAAAAATTTTTTTCAAGATTAAATTAAAAAACTTGTCAAAAAAAAAAAAAAAAAAAAAAAAAAAAAAAAATTAAATTAAAAAACTTGTCAAAAAAAAAAAAAAAAAAAAAAAAAAAATTAAAAAAAATCCTTTTCACATAGAAATTACAAGGTAATGGAAATGCCTTTTTTTTTCTTTTTTTTTTCTTAACTAACAAATTGCAGGAGTAGAGGTAAGTTTTTTTTTAATACTAAATAAAATTTAGAAAAAAAAAAAAAAGAAAATTCCTGAAAATGATTTTCCTGATTAATTCTTTTTTTAGCAAGCATGACCAGCTGTCTTTGCATAAGAAAGTCTAAATTGGGGCTCCTCAAACATTTTATTTGAAGCACCTCATCTAACCAAATTTAATTTCCATTCAATGCTAAATAAATATCAAATTACAAAACATGAATAATTTCCCAGTGTTAAATACAATTTACAAGAAAAAATACCCAGTAAACTATAAATGCAAACACACGTTCTCAACCGATTTTTTTAATAGGAACGATGAGTTGGTTGGTTTGGTGGGTTTTATGGCATATTTTAAAGCAAAATGCAGGAGATGCCCATGGTATAATGGTTATCATCGTAGGAAATGGACACGGTGACACGAGTTCAAATCCTGGACATAGCACTAATACCCTCAGGAAAGGTATGAATCCAATTATTCTCCCTCCAGCTATGGGTAAATAGTAGGGCAGACTAGGTTCTTCAGCCTTGGTGAGGCAACTAGTCTAGGAGAAGGAAAACTCTGAATTCAAACCTGTTAAACTCCGCTTAAAAATTGACCTTGTGTCATATCCTACCCGAGCGGAGGGGTTGGGTAAATATGATAAACAAAATGCAATAAATTGTAGTGTGTTTAATAAAATAAAAACAAATAAAAATAGTGCAATTCTTAGAATTGAATAAAACAAACTAATCTAGCTAATCTAATCAATGGATTAACAAATCTAGTTAATCTAATCAATGACAATATACAAAACCGTTTTTAATCAACTCAGGATTAACCAACAATGAACATATTGAAAATAGATAAGCATTCCCTTCCCATAATACTTTGCTACTTTCCAAAAAAGACATTACTTTCATGAAGATAAGCTGTTCCCAATTACTGTCAAGGTAGACAATGGTTGTAAATTGTAACAGCCTTTTATTCAGTTTGATTTATACATCATCATTTTTTTTATTTTTACACAATTTCAAGTAATTATTTATTAAGTTTAACTTAGGTCAGAAGTATCAGCAACCCAGTGAGAATCAAACTCACTAACAATGGTCTGCTAATCTAGCCTGCTAACCATTATAGTACAAGTGCCTCAAAGTTTAGAGTGGTGAGGGAAGAGTTGAATTCATAGCCTCATTATTTAGCTGCCAAAGCACGGAGTGTCTAGAAAAGAATTAAAAAAAAAAAAAAAAAAAAAAAAAAAAAAAAAAGGGAATGAAAAAAAAAACTATTTATAATTGTTAGATGTACTTGTTTATAAGCAATACGGAAAATAAGAGGAGTAGATTTAATATATATATATATATTTTTTTTTTTTTGGTAGGAATTTTACTAACATGAGAAAACAAGCCAATATATGTGTCCAAAATACCTGCAATATTTTCAACTGTCATCTGTGTGGCAATGGTAGCTCCATCTGTTATATAATTGCGGTATGATTTTTTTTATATCATCATTTTTCGTTAGTTATATCTTTTCATTTGGTTTGGTTATGCTTAGAACTATTGAGTGCAGCTCATGCTCACGCGCGGAGGATATAACAATCACAAATGTCGTAATAAAAATCCCAGATAGGAAATAGGATTGGGGTGTGAATGACGTCATGCCTGGAAGCAAAGGGCTGGGAATTTTGGTGATTTTTGAAAAAAGCAGTTAGTTAGGATTTGTCTCTGGGCGAGATTAATTGATTTTTGAGCCTTGGCGAGGCCAGTGCAGTTGGGACTACGGGGATGTGCTGTGCGTTTGTTGAGTCAGATGGAACAGTCAGCATAGTAAAAATTGTGTCTCTCACTCTCCTCGTACCGAAAAACTAAAAGTTAATAAACGTTTTGTACCTGAACTACCGAGAGTCGTCAGTGTTTCACAGGATTCCTATGCATATGAACATTTTACATATTCGTATTTTGGCTATGCTACACATTAAGCTAATGTCTTACTATATATAAGTTATTGGTACATATAAATTTATACAGACAAATGCTAAGCAACATATGCAATAAGGAGATAACAATCAAGGGGGGGTGATTTTTTGGAATCACAAGGGCCCTTTCATCCGATATTTGTCAAGTGAACCTATTGAAAGTCGTTTAAAAACAATGTAAACAGATCAATTGATTAAAAGGGGGGTGAAAATGAGAATGGTACATTCATTTTAAATGACTTCCAATTGGTTCACTTGACAAACTTCGGATGAAAGGGCCCTTGCGATTCCAATACCACCCCCTTTATTGTTATCTCCTTATTACATATGTTGCTTAGCATATATATATATATATGGTATTATTCGGTCCAGTTAAACCAGAGTTAGGAGTAATTCCTTCAGGACAAGAAAATCATTCAAAAGCTGAACATTTAAATTTTCCTGGTAGAGAGCTCAATGTAATTAATATTACAGAGTAACACTTTCTTTAAAGAAAAAAACAAAGACCGGTTATTTTAGGATTATAAATTTAAAACAGGATGGAAATAAATTTATAATCCTAAAATAACCAGCCTTTGGTTTTTTTTCTTTAAAGAAAATATATGATTGTAATAGCTTCCACAGTTTAATCTGTCATCTGTGTGGTGCAAATCAACATAGGCAAGTAGTATACTAGCTCCATCAGGCTAATGTCTAACCAATCATGGATTCAACCAGCCATGTTTTCAAAGGTTGACAAAAAGACTAAGAATCACTGTCACCATGCGGGTAACAGTTTAAAATGTGGAAGGTACTATGGATACTATGTCGCACAATGGATATCAACATGAAATCTAGGGACCATTGATACAACTTTGCTTTCAAACTTGGTGAAAAGGATCCAAGTGATCGCCAACAAGAACAAAATCTTCACGTGGCCATGTTTTCACCCAGTCACATTCTCCACCACCAAGAATAATGCCATCACTTGGCTGGACTCAAGAAACCATCTGCCAACCCTCAAGACATGCCACTTTTTAAGGCGAATGGTAGTCTTCCATCCAAGTGCTTGACTCTGCACTCCTAACATCGTGGCTCTTCAAGCTGCATGCGGACCAGTACGTATGCCAGATATTTTATGAATGGCAGCTTTGCATGCCATGCATCGCGGATGCTTTGAATCAGGTGAATGTAAATGTCGATCATTACAAACCCCTATTTTGAAATGTGTGGACATATAAATCATTATATAAGATCATTTACTATAATCCAACTTAAAGTTAAAATATATTGAAAGTGTTATTTTATTTTCGGTCAATGTGTATGGATAACCAGATTTAGAGGTCTCACGTCAGATTGTAATTCTGTTGTTCTACAAGGATGGCTTTGGCATTAAATAACCCACAAAGCTTGATATGCCATTTAATAAAGAAACCAAATCAAAGGCATGAACTATCTTATCCCCCCAGCTATGGGTTAAATAGTATCACTAGTATTAACGAGGGCTTTGAATAACCCATAAAGGTTGATATGCCATTAAACAAAGAAACCAAACCAATCCTACAGATATGCATTTTGAGATGAGTATATATATATTTAAAAAAATCATCCAAGGTTCGTTGGTTGAGTTTTATGACATAACCCTTGTGGGCTATTTAATGCCAAATCCTGTTTTATATAAGTACATATGATTTGTAAATGAATAGTCTGTAAGTAACATTTTCAAATGAGGCAGAACTCATTTGTTTGCACACAGTTAATGGTTTTGAATATTGCTATGTAACACTAACAATTCAATTTGATATCAGTCATTTGTTTGCACACATCATTAAATAGTTCTATTTGACCTATAAAGTAAGTAAAGTTGGCGACTTTAGTAGAGAGTGACCCGAAGGCTCCCTTTTTAAAAGCTACTACACCAAGGTGTACAGGAGGGCACTACTTCTTTCCCTGGATTTCTCAACTTTACCCTTGATCCTAACCTTATTATACCGAGTGCTAAGCAAAGTAGCATCAAGTATCATTTTTTGAGTCTTTGGGATTGAACCCCAGTCTCCGGGACCATTGGCGAACACTTTACTCATTAGGCCAATGAAAGGGTGCTCCACATTCACTAGGAGCTCCAGGACTGGAGACTCACCATCATATGTTTTAGTGTCATACCTAGGATAATTGTTGGGGGAGGGTCTGCAGGTCTTACCTCTCAGTAGAGATGCAATTGATGCATTCTACAGTCCCAGTCATTCAAAAAAATAGTTTCTATTTATTTGATAAAATAAATTTGTGAAGGGGATTATTAATTCTTTTGTCCAACACAAATTTTAGAGGAAATTTTTAGTCAAACTTAACTATTTCTCTCTGCCAGGGAGAATCTCGCTGGCATTGTGGCTAATGTACTGGACTGCAACATCACAGCCAGCGAGTTAGAATTCCACTCACACTATTGCTCTTGTGAAAGGCATGAACTGCCTTATCCCTCCAGCTATGGGTTAAGTCGTACTCCAACTGTTCTTCTGCCAAGATGGTTTTGACATTAGCTACCCTACAAAAGTTGATAAGCTATTAAATCAATCAAAACTTTCTTTTACTACCAATTGTTTAGTAGTAGTAATAAAAAAAATAAATAAATAACTAAATAAATAAATAAATAAAGAGAGAGAATCTTTGCACTGTTAGCCTTTTATAGATAAGCCCAATCTTTAACCCTTTCAACTACCATGTTGTTTTTAAAAGATGTTTTGGATATGCAAAATTGTGCTTTGAGCATGACATTTTAAGAGTTAAAACGAAAATTAAATTCAACTGGGACACTTGTGTACTAGTGGGAGTGAAAAGGTCAAGAGGATCTTTTATCACTTTTTAGATAAAGCATCACCAATCATTTTTAGTTTTGACTCATATTTTCTTCCACTTTAAAAATTTTAAAACACTGTCACTTATCAATAATTTTGACAAATATTTTCTTTCATCTTTAGATGGAGCATTGTCAATCATGATTATTAATTTTGACTTGCATTTTCTTTCATCTTTTCATTCTTAGATGAAGAATTTTCAGACATAATTATTATTCATTTTGATTTGTATTGTATATTTGAGCTGAATCTTTTATGGACAGATTATATAAAAAGAAAATATGAAAATAATTTTAGAATTTAAATATAAAATTTGGAGGACTTGTTAATAACCATTAATATTTGATTCAGTTTATCTAATGACATATCAACTCCTTATGGGTTATTTCATGCCAAAATTTGATTCATTTCGAAATATTTGATTGTAATCATGAGTATATATTCAATGCGCCAATACATTTTTTTTTAATTGCACTTTTTTGACAATAATCCTTTGTTTGCACACAGCCACAAGGCTACAGACACTCCAATCTAATACTAATAATTTATTTATATATATATATATAAGCGGATATATGTAAACAAAAACAAATGTGATACATAAGCGTTTAAATTTCCTTTGCTTGCGCTAGTTTCCTCATGGCTGAGTGGTAGAATCTTAGATTGGTGTTTGAGTCAACCAGGTTTCGATCCCAGCTTCGGGAATCTAGCCTGTGTAACCACACTGAAGAGTTCTGATAGAACGAAACAGGTCTGTCTGTGAATGACTATATATATATATAAATGAAGGTGTTGGCAACTGTAGTTGAGAGCGACCCAAAGGCTCCCTTTTCAATCGCTACAACACCGAGGCGTCAGAGAGGGCACAACTCCTTTCCCTGAATTGCTCCACTTTACCCTTGATACGCACCTTATAATGCTAAGTGTTAGGAAAAAAGGTATTAAGTACTCAAAAAATGGTACTCGATACCTTTTTGCGTCTTTGGTATGACGTGACCAGGGATTGAATCCAGGTCTCCCGGACCATTGGCAAACACTACCCACTAGGCCAATGAGATGGTTATATCTTATTTGCATACAGTTATATGGTTTCAAGATTTCTATCAAATACCGACATACTGGACTCAAACAGGTATTACTACTCCAGGTCAGAGTGAACCTGGAATAAAAGAAATGAAAGGGTCCTCCATACTTCCCAGAGCTCCAGAACTAGAGCCTCACCACCAGATGAAGTTTAGTATATTACCCATGACACCTTCTTTGGGAAGAGAGAGAGACTGACAGAGAGAGGAGGGGGGTCCTACTCTACTTCAGGGGATGTAGTTGACATTCACTTTATTCCTTCTTCCTTTTATTGTGAAGCATGCCAAATCAAAAGGGTAAAAAGGTAGGTAGATATTTACAAAATATTATACATGAAGAAAATAGAAAAACAAAGCAATCCAAAAGTAATGAATCTATTATAATGGAAAGTCAACATTAAAACGTTTCAGTTTTAATAAAGCTTCATCAGGACTTTAAGATGGAGAACATTGATGGAAGTCCTGATAAAGGTTTATTAAAAACAAAATGTTTTAACATTAACTTTCCCTTATTATGAATTTATTACTTTTGGATTACTTTGTTTTTCTATTTTCTTCATACTTTTGAATTTATTTCCATTATTTACTTCCAATATATATATATATATATATGTAAACAGATTTGATTAAACAAAACTGAATCATTATTTTTAAGTTTGTTTTTTATTCTTTCAAGTGCCCAAATAATTCTTTTTATCTTAAAAGGCATTAATAATTTCTTATATATATATATATATATATATATATATATATATATATATATATATATATAAGCACAAGGTCTTTATAGAAAGTATCCAGCCATTTAATAGGCCACTTCATGTCTATTTGAATATATTTCTGCTGAAACAAGGTGTTAAAAGTCTGCTAAGGTGCAAAATGCTTTAGTTAAAAGAAAAAAAAAAAAAAAAAATCAATTCAAGACTCCCAAAATGATTTTGGACAATAAAATACTCCCTCCCCAGGGCTGAACATTGGCAAATTTGCATCTTACAGCCAAGGTGGCAATCTTTCAAGTAATTCAGTCAGGACATCTGAATGAATTATCTGAACTACTGTGGAGACCAATTATTTTTAATTGTAATCAATCTTTATTTTTACCTCTGTTGTTCAAGTTTCTTTATTTGCTGACAGATTTCTAGAGATATGAAAAACTTATAGTGATATATGGGAAAGAATAGGTTACTTAAAAAAAAAAAAAACAAATAAAAAAAATAAAAAATTAAGAGAAAGTGTGGAGTAAGAGTGAAAAAAGTAAGGAGAAAGAAAAAGTGAAAAAAATCATAGCAGGAGAGAGAGAGAGAGATAGGTGAGAAAGAGGAAAGTGAGACAGTAAGAAAAGTGAATAGAGAGAAAGGAGAGAGAGAAGGAAAGAAAGGAGAAAGAAAAAGTGAGAGTTGAGAGAAAGAGAAAACTGAGACAGTGAGAAAAGTGAAGAGAGAGAATGGAATATGAGAAAGAAAGGAGAAAGAGAAAAAGTGAGAGCTGAGAGAGTGAGAAAAGTGAAGAGAAAGAATGGAATGAGAGAGAAAGAGAAGAGTTGAGAAAAAAGGAAAGAGAGACAGAGGAAAAGTGAGAAAAAAACCAACACCACATTTGGGTTAAGCATAGAGATCTATTTTCTCGAGTCTATGTATTTTCAATAAAAATTTCCTCAAAACAAATCCTTTGTCCTTGACTTTTGTTGGACACAATATCCTGACTATCATCAATAACTCGCCTCGCTCGTCAACTTTAAGAGTTTTGTTTTTTCATACTTTAGAAGGTGTTGCAAAGGATTACCTACCTCCCCTATAGACTGTAAAAGAATGGTTGTGCCCTTTTTATAAATTAACGGTCAGATAGATTAATTCCTTATCGAATAAATATACTATAACCAAGTATTTAACTTTCCTCTTATTCTCTATTATTACATATCTCCTACTTGTTTGTGTTTGGTAATTGGCCCCCCTACCACAACACAAAAGGATTTCTTTTGCTTTTTTAAGGGTTAATTTTCATGAGCCCAAAATAACCAGCCACATTATTTTTCTTCATCTAACATTGTCAGGACTGTCAGCAAAACTCATCAAAATCAAGATTTTAATAACATGATTCAGTTGAATAAAAATAATTTTTTTAAATTTCATATGTGTTTTACTCACTGTTTTTTCAAATACATTTTTGTTTCAACTTCAGAGCTAAATTTTAACTACATAATTCTTTTTTTTTTTGGCTTATTATATTAGGAGAGGAATTTGATAATATAACATCAGATCCATAAGATTAGAGTCGCATCAAAGTTCTGGTTGTGTGTGTGTGTGTGTGCGCGCGGGCCAGAGTGTGTCTGAATTGTTTCACTAATCCAAGCATTGAACATTTAACATAAAAGGTTCTAGCGGCAACTGAGATAGAGTTTTAATTAGGGTCAATTTTTTTTCTTCTAAATACAACAGATAAAGAGAAAATATTTTTTTTTTGTAGAATGGTTAGTTGTCAAGTCTCAGCAGTGTAAACCTGTACAGGTCCAGAGATTTGATAAATTGCATTTAGAAAAATATGTAGTTAGATGCTAAAATTCTTTTTATATTTCTAAATTATACATACAGTAAATTAGGATAAAAATATGAGCCCGAGTCCCATTGATGACCTAGTGTCACCATTTATATATATTTGAGAACTACCAAATTTTAAAATTGCTACTAATAGTGGATTCATCCCTAAAAGGATATTTTTCTCCTATGTGTCTTCAGAGGATAACCATAGGAAATTAAACAATGAGAACATACACTTAGTCAACAATGAAAGGTGAAAAAAAAACAAAAAAAAACCACTTAAAAGAGCTCTCCCTTTCTCTTTCTCTCTACATATATATCTTAAGAGGAATTGGGAATGATACTATCTTAAGAATATATAAAAGGATTCTTATAAATCTCTAGGAGTGCTTAATGTATGATACATATCAATTTATAAATTGCACACAGAGCAAATTCATATAATTGGAAAAATAGCCCAAAAACTTTGAAAATACATAAAATTATAAGAGCGTTCAAGTTACTGGGATTTAAAATTGAAATATTATCTTATCTTAGATGCCTGTGGTATAATTGTTATCGTTGTAGGAAATGGACACGGCGACACGAGTTCAAATCCTGGGCGACACTGATTGCATTTCACATAGAATTAATACCCTTGGAAAAGGTATGAATCCAATTATTCTCCCTCCAGCTATGGGTAAATAGTAGGGCAGACTAGGTTCTTCAGCCTTGGTGAGGCAACTAGTCTAGGAGAAGGAAAACTGAATTCAAACCTGTTAAACTCCACTTAAAAAATTGACCTTGTGTCATATCCTGCCCGAGCAGAGGGGTTGGGAAAAAAGGAGGTACCAGTGGTGTAATGGTTATCATTGTAGGAAATGGACACGGCGATTAGAGTTCAAATCCTGGACGAGACTGATTGCATTTCACATAGCACTAATACCCTTGGAAAAGGTATGAATCCAATTATTCTACCTCCAGCTATGGGTAAATAGTAGGGCAGACTAGGTTCTTCAGCCTTGGTGAGGCAACTAGTCTAGGAGAAGGAAAACTCTGAATTCAAACCTGTTAAACTCCACTTTAAAAAATTGACCTTGTGTCATATCCTGCCCGAGCGAAGGGGTTGGGTAAATATGATTATCTAATCTTAAAATAGCTCATTTCCTTGACATTACCTTTTTAATTTAACAAGACTTTTAAACTATTTAGCATAGATAACCAAGCACCTACTTACATTAATGTCAACTCCAACCACCTTAGACCAATTATCAAACATATAACAAATGCGCTTAATATAAGGATTAATAGATTATTTTCGATGAAAAGAATAGAATTTATAATGAGGCCCAAGAAAAAAGTCGATTCCAACAGAGGATAGAATACCAGGAACAATTTCTTAATAATGAAGTTACTGAACACTGCAACACCAACAATAGTAGTTTGGTTTGGTTTGGTTTCTTTGTTTAATGGCATATCAACCTTTTTAGGTTATTTAATGCAAAAGCTATTTATCTATAGGTTGGTGAATATATAAATGATAAGAGGAATATTCTAAATTTTGTTCTATTTAATTTTTGAAAATATTTTTTTCCTGGATTGTAACTATTAAAAGATCAACAGTTAGAGTTGGATTTAATTGTACCATATTCACAATTAAGCTATGTGCGAAATGGACATATAATGTTCATAACGATAGAACATATAAAGAACATAGGAATCTCGGAATTTGAAAACATGTAATGACTTCTTGTTCAGGAACGAAACCTTTTTATTAACTTTGAGTTAAAGGTTTCGACATAAGCAGGAGAGACACAATCTTCTATGCTGTCTTATTCATTTGGCCCCCAACTCGAGCGGCCCCCCATAGGGTGCAAGTTCACCTCGCATCTGCGAGCTCCAAGAGTCGATCCTTCTCGTTTGGCGTCTAGTACTCAACCTCTTTCTTTCTTCAAATTCTCACACAAACCTCCGCGCACTTCCGGTGCGTGACGTCACCTGCACCCTGTCACACCGTTTCGTCTTGGACTATTATGACATCTGAGTGACACCTCCATCTGCCCGTGCGCGCTCGCGTTAACACCTGCCTCAATGTTGCACCTAACTAACCCATGTGCTGAGCCAAAAGGTTCTCAGCCTAACTAAACTCAAAGGCATGAACCGAAATCCCTTGGCTATTATATAACATAATGACTAATATTTGGCTGGATTAAATGGCCAAGTAGAACTATTGCCATGGAAATATTCTAAATATGCCATCTATGAGGACCGACTACTTTCTCCAAACATCTAATTACTAAAGGTGCATAACTCTTGTATTGAAAAGAGCATTAGTTAGGGTCTTTTTGTTTAATGGCATATCAACCTTTGTAGGTTATTCAATGCCAAATCTATTCTCCTAGAAGAACAGTAGTGGTACTATTTAACCCATAGCTGGGAGGATAAGGGGGTTCATAGCTTTCCCAAGGGTATTTGCCCGAAAGTGAACGTAATAGTGCGACTGGAGTACGAACTCGCTTACTATGATTCCGCAGTCCATCGCTTTAACCATTACACCACGAGGACACTCCCCAACAATAGTAGTAATGATAATTGTAATTATAGACTTGAAGATAGTGACAATAATATTAATTCTAATAAAAAAAAAAAAATTAAAAAAAAAAAAAAAAAAAAAAATCTAA
Organism: Sepioteuthis lessoniana; assembly: GCA_963585895.1. Classification (NCBI taxonomy): domain Eukaryota; kingdom Metazoa; phylum Mollusca; class Cephalopoda; order Myopsida; family Loliginidae; genus Sepioteuthis; species Sepioteuthis lessoniana. The sequence goes on from CAUZXS010001531.1 coordinate 28,487, forward strand.
GCATAGGAAAAGAAAGGTAATCTGGTTTAAACCCACTTTCTAATATTAATAGAGGCAAATAGTTCCTTAAGTTAAAAGAAATTTCAACAAGGATAACCCATTGAATAAAATTTCAAATAGGAACACACTAAAAATTAGTCACTCTTGCACAAATAATTTATTTAAAATAATTTATAATCATGACAAGAATTTAATAGGCAAATCGTTAACGGATAATCAGCAAACAAATAAATTACTTTGTAGTCGTAGAAATAAAGAAGACTGTCCCATGGAAGGAATGTGAAATTCCGAGAAAGCAGTCTACCAAGCAACTATTTTCCCCATGGAAAATAGTAAGGAGCAGAGGGTTTATATTGGAATCTCAGCTGGAAATCGAAAACAGATGTTCTACAATCATACACACATTTTTTTTCAGCCCTTTACTCAGAAAGCGAACAGCTCAATCAAAGTTGTCTTGGAGTTTGAAAGATAGGAGCCTAACTCCACAAATTGATTTACTTAGAAGTCTTCGACTTCTGGAAACATCAACAGTAGATGTAACCTTTGCCTGAAGGAAAAAAATAAGCATCATTAGATTTAAATTTACTAGTGTTCCATAGCCACAATTAACGCCATGTGCAAAATGGACATAGAATGTTGGTAACATATATACATAATGTTCATAACGTTAGAACACAAAGAACATAGGAATCTCGAAATTTGAAAACACTTAACGACTTCTTGTTCAAGAACGAAACCTTTTTATTAACTTTGAGTTAAAGGTTTCGACATAAGGAGGAGAGACACAATCTTCTATGCTGTCTTATCATTTGGCCCCCATCTCGAGCAGCCCCCATAGGGTGCAAGTTCGCCTCGTGTCTGCGAGCTTCGTTTGGCATCTAGTACTCAACTCACTAACTTTCTTCAAATCTCCACAAACCTCTGCACGCTTCCGGTGCATGACGTCACTCACACCCCTGTCACCCGTTTCATCTCGGACTATTGTGACATCTGAGTGACACCTGCGCGCGCCCGCGTTAACACCTGCCTCAATGTTTGCACCTAACTAAACCATGTGCTGAGCCGAAAGGTAATCAGCCTAACTAAACTCAAAGGCATGAACCGAAATCCCTTGGCCATTACGTTACACTAGCCAACTATTAAATAAACTTAATGAACTAATTTTTAAACACTACCATAAAGATAGATTTAAACTCTGAGGAAAAAGGTTAATAATAGAAGAATTAACAGTGATAACAATAGTAGGATAAAATTAATGGTATCTGTATTACAATTGATATTATTGGTGATGTAATAATTGTAACAATAAGAATAATAAATTAGCAATAATTGTAATAGTAGTTACCTTTTATTAGTTGTAATATAATGATATTAATGATTTCAACAGTAATTAGAATGGCAGGATTCAGAATAAAAATATATATATATATATAAAAAGTATTAAGAAATTAAATAAAAACTAAATCTTAAATAGAAATCAAATAAAACCAATAGAATTTTTTTAACTAAAAGATAAGTTTGATAATAGTAATAGTGTTTATTAACGTGTTTTCTTTAATAGATAAATAAATAGACAGATTTTTTTCTTAAAATGAAATAGGTTAATTTATAGACGAGATTTTAGTTGCTGAAGGTTTTATGAGTTGTGTTAAAATTTTCTTTAAATACATAACACCACACAATGACATTACATCTGATTCTGACACCAACTTCTTGCCTACATCCCCCCCCACTCCTCTCTGTCTCTCTTTTTTTTTTTTAAACAGGCAAGAATCCATTGAAAGAATATTTAAGAAAAATTTTTTTTTCTTTCTATTGTGTGATAGCTATCTGAAGAAGTTGGTTTCTCTTATCATATTTACCCAACCCCTCCGCTCGGGCAGGATATGACACAAGGTCAATTTTTAAGCGGAGTTTAACAGGTTTGAATTCAGAGTTTTCCTTCTCCTAGACTAGTTGCCTTACCAAGGCTGAAGAACCTAGTCTGCCCTACTATTTACCCATAGCTGGAGGGAGAATAATTGGATTCATACTTTTCCCAAGGGTATTAGTGTTATGTGAAATGCAATCAGTCTCGTCCAATGGAGTGGCCAGCTGAAAAAAAAATTCTTAATAGCCAAATAATGGTTTGTGGAGTTTTTCCAATCATATATATGAAACCCATGGTTACAGACTCCACCATATATATAAAAGCATGTTTGATTAAATAATAAAGACACATTTTGTCTATATAATTTAATTAAGATCCTTTCAAGTTTCCTGATAAGTGTCTTGGTTTCAGGTTGGAATGAGTGGATGAATTTACCAAAATTGTCCCGAGTACTTTTGGACTTTTCATAGGCCATCACCAGGGGTTGCTTGCATGAGTAAAGAGTGTTTTTAAAGAGTTTTGAAAGTTTTGGGGGTTTTATAACATAAAAAAACTAGATAAAACTGAGTTGCTGATGAATTTAAAAAATAGAATGCTATCAACGGAAACAGAATATTATCAAGAAATATTAAAAATAAATAAATATCTCTCTATATGCATAACTCACAATGCTCACACAATGATTATTCCCAGCATGGATTGTCCCATAGACTGATGTGTCATTCTCTATTCTTTCTTTGTAGTAGCCTACCTTTTGTTTGGGTATAACATAGCAGACTAAACGGTGCTATTGAAGACATTGGCACATCTTTTATTGTCATAAATATTTCCCATCCTGATTTTATTCTCCGTGAGATTTCCACATCTATGCCTCAGCACATTCCCCATCCACCCTAAGAAAACATACTCTTTCAACTCCTCGATTTCACTGCTTACCACCACTATACAAGCTCGTATGTGTGTGTGTGTGTGTGTGTATATATATATATATATACACACACACACACACACACACACACACAAGAGGTGCCCGTGGTGTAATGCTTATTGCTGTAGGAAATGGACACGGCAGCACGAGTTCAAATTCTTTGATGAGGCTGATTGCATTTCACTAATACCCTTAGGAAAGGTATGAATCCGGTTATTCTCGCTCCAGCTAGGGTAAATAGTAGGGCAGACTGGGTTCTCTAGCCTTGGTTAGGCAACCAGTCTAGGAGAAGGAAAACTGTTAAACTTGGCTTAAAAATTGACCTCTGCCTGTGCGGAGGGTTGGCAAATACATACATACAGGCAAAGGTCATTCAATAAATAAGGTGAATTTTGCTTAATGAGTTGGCAATTGGAGGCATTGTTTACATTTGCAACTTTTCCAAGGAAATCAATGGTCCCTTTCATATCCCAGAAGAAAGTCACAGCATCACCTTCTTTACGAACTATTGCGCTTAAAACTTTTTCTTTACCAAACAGTCAGTATGTTTTTATTATTTGACTGTCTTTTTAACTCGGGCAAACCAACATTTAGCCCATATTTTTTTTTTTTTAATACTAAAAAATGCTTTGATATTTTGTGGAGATTTTTTTTGTCCTGTCAACCTATATATAAGATCAATAAAAAAAAGTGAAGTAGTTTATTTAATGTTTCAAAACACATATTTTCACGTGAAAATGTAACTAACTTTTGGTGAAAATAAGTTCACAAGAGAAGAAACAAATTATAAACAAACTCACATTCCAGTGGCTATTTCGCTGTAACAGTATTAAAAAAATAAGTGTTTATTATTAGAGAGTTTGGACCATAATATAACTTACTTTTGATCAGGCTATCCTAAATATGGCAACACATGTGGAATGAAAAAAAAGGCAATATTCAGTTCTCATATATAATATACATTCCTAGCTTTTAGGCTTAAAAATCTAGAAAAAAGTGCCTGTTATGCACAAATAAATACACTATCACCAAAACTAGACTTAATGTAACTTGCAATCTATTAGATGGGATGTTACTTGATTACAAGAACAGACACTCTCTTTGAGGTGACTCAGCACAGACATCAGTAAGTAAGATTGTATATTTACAATGACCAATTGAGTAGATCCTGTACATATTTTCATGTGGAATTTTCAATAAAAAAATTGCATCAAATATCAAAGACAGAAGGTATAGTGAAATTGTAAAAAGAATAAACAACTGTATATCATCACAACAACACTTATACTATATCTGTCACATAACGATTGTTACATTGTATGATATAAATATCATACACTAAAAGTATATCGATTATGGGACTGAGGTTACTATGAAGTATTACATTTGTCCCATAATGGTTGTTAATTGCATTTAGTGTATATGTATATGCAAATGTAACAACCATTATGGGACAAATGTAATACTTCATAGTAACCTCAGTCCCATAATCGATGTACATTTAGTGTGTGATATTTATATGCAAATGTAACAACCATTATGGGACAAATGTAATACTTCATAGTAACCTCAGTCCCATAATCGATGTACATTCAGTGTGTGATATTTATATGCAAATGTAACAACCATTATGGGACAAATGTAATACTTCAGTCCCATAATCTATGTACATTTACTGTATGATATCTATATGCAAATGTAACAACCATTATGGGACAAATGTAATACTTCATAGTAACCTCAGTCCCATAATCGATGTACATTTAGTGTGAGATATCTATATGCAAATGTAACAACCATTATGGGACAGATATAGTATAAGTGTTGTTGTGATGACATACAGTTGTTTATTCTTTTTACAATTTCACTCCACCTTCTGTCTTTGATATTTGATGCAATTTTTTTTTATTGAAAATTCAACATGAGAATATGTACAGGATGTACTCAATTGGTGGAGGGGTTGGGTACATACAAGTCAATACAGAATATAGAGCAATTCATAGAAATATAGGATTGTCCTAGGATGGTTTGCAATACGAGTAAGAAGGTCATTAATAATAAATAAGATATGATGGTTACCGTTCATCAGCATTGATCAAGGTGTATAAAACCATAATAGCCAGATTAAAAAAACAATTTGTAAAACAGAAAATCACTATTCTTGGCATAAAAATAGATTACATCTTATTAACACGAGATATTTAAACCATGACATAACATCTAGATGGTACACTTAGAATAATGGATATCATCATAGGAAATGGAATAAACAACCAGGTTTCAAATCTTGTATGAAGCTATTTGTTGGTTGATTGTGTTTTATGGCACATCAACTATTGTTGGTTATTTAATGCCAAATCATTATATATATATGATTTGTAAACACATTTTACGTCCAATGTAATGTCTGTTTTAGTTGATCTGGCGTATATATAGATATATATTTTTTTAAATACCCTGTCCAGTGGCAAAAGCTGCTTGGCAGTGCCAGGAATGGCAGTATCACCTTGAGCTATCGAAACTGTGTTATCACCCTGGTTGGCAGCTGATGAGGATAGGTTATAACATGTTGTATGATGAAAAAAAAAAAAAAAAAAATTATATATATATATAGTATGATTTGTAAACACATTTTGTAGATACCATTCTAAAAATGAGCCTGAGCTTTTTTTTGGCACACAGTTAAATGGTTTCACGTATTGCGAAATAACAGTCACAATTTATAATTAGTCATTTGTTTGCACAGTTTGTTCTATTTGACCCATAGATAGGACCCTATCAAGTGCTATCACTCTGGATCAGAGTAAGCAATGAAGGGATACTCCACATTCGCCAAATCTCCAAGGCTAGAACCTCACCATTAGATTGTTTAATGTCAATCTCGGACACTTGTTGTGGTGGGGGGAGTCTTACCTCTCTCTCCAGAGATGCAGTCGGTGTATTCTACAATCCCAGCTGACTGACAGTATTTAATTTTGCCCTAATGTTTTGGGAAAGGCACTAATCTCTTTTTCTCTCCAATTATGAATAAATAGGACAGACTGACTTCTTTAGCCTTTTAGTGATGGTAACCCATCTATACCTTTTCCAGTTCAAAATAGGAGGAGTTCAGTTCAAAATGGGAAAATTATTATAAGTATAAATATAAAAAATATTTTATAAATTTATATTTATACTTATAATAATTTTTCTATTTTGAAATGAACTATTCCCATTTTGAACTGGAAAAGGTATAGACAAAGGAAAAGTGAATTCAAACCAGCAGTACTCCCCCAAATAATTGACCTTGAGTCACATCTAACCCTTAGTGCAACAGTTATAATCATAAGAACTGAAATCAGCAAACTGAGTTCAAATCTTGTACAAAGCTGTTTCTATTTCACTTTGCACTTGTAGCTTTGATAAGGTAACCCATCTAGACAAAGGAAAACTTAATTCAAACCAGTCAATACTTTATATAAAAACTGATTTTGTGTCACATCCGAAACCATGGCAGAGGGGTTGGGTAAATACATAACACCATCTATGTTTTTGCTGGATATTCCTCCAAATTACTATATAAGACTAAAGTTCTGTAAGCAGGGCTTAGAGTATAATGACTGTATCCCCTTTAGAGGGATAAGACACTCCCCTCAACAAAAGGCATGTCTTGGGTATGACATAAAACTCTATCTAATGATGAAGTCCAAATTCTAAAGATCTGGAGAGTGTAGAATATACTTTTAAGGTCGTAACTAACAGGTCAATTCCGAACTGGGGTGACAGTATCTATTAGGGTCCCACCTAGGGATCAAATAGATCAGTTTTGAAAATTATCAGTATCAAGTGGTAATACTTGAAACAATGTAATTGTTAGTATTTGATAGGAATACCTGAAACCATATGATTTTTAGTATTCCATAGGAAAACTTGATACAACTCAGAGCAAGCAAAGGATTATTACTAAATAATAAAATGCAATTGAAGAAAAAAAAAGCAATGGAACATTGAAAAGTTATGCTGCAATCAAACATTTAGACGAATCTAATTTTAACATTAAATAACCCATAAGGAGTTGATATGCCATTAAATAAACCTAAATAAGTTTTAGTCTGGTTTTATGGTATATCAACCATTGTAGGTTATTTAATGCCAAATCCTCTTTATACATATATATTAAATAGATATGATTTGGTTTGGTTGGCTTTTATGGCATATCAACCATTGTAGGTTATTTAATACCAAATCCTCTTTATACATATATATTAAATATATAGGATTTGGTTTGGTTTTATGGCATATCAACCATTGTAGGTTACTTAATGCCAAATCTTCTTTATATATGTATATTAAATATATAGGATTTGGTTTGGTTGGGTTTTATGGCATATCAACCATTGTAGGTTATTTAATGCCAAATACACTTTATACATATATATTAAATATATAAAATTTGTAAACACATTTTGTTGATTTTTAAACAAGCCTAAGCTCATTCTTTTGTACACAGATAAGTGGTTGCAAGTATTGCTATGTATCACTAACAATTCAATTAAACATTAGTCATTTGTTTACACCCAGTTAAATGAGCAAACAGTTCTATTTCTAACAATTCTATTTAGCATAAGTCATTTGTTTGGACAGTTTAAAAGTCAAACAGTTCTATTTGACCCATAGATAGGACCCTTATCAAGTGCTACTACTCCGGGTCAGAGTGGACCTGGGAGTAATGGCAATTACTGTAGTCTAAACAGATAGTTTAGCGTCATATCCAGGACACTTGTTGGGGTAGTCTTACTCTTCTGCAGAGATGCTGTTGGTGCATTCTGTAGCCCCAGCCAACTGGGCCACAGGTGCTACTACTCTGGGTCAGAGTGGACACGGGAGCAATAGCAATGAAGGGCCACTCCACATTCCCCAAAGCTCCAGGTCTGGAGTCTCACCATCAGATTGTTCGGTTTGGTTTTATGGCCAATCAACCATTGTAGGTTATTCAATGCCAAATCCATTTTTATACATATAAACCATTCTATTTCAAATAATTCAGTTTAGCATTAGTACAGTTTACTTCTAGTTCACCCATAGATAGGACCCTATCAGGTGCTACCACTTCAGGCCAGAGTGGACCTGGGAGCAATGGCAATGAAGGAGTACTCCATATTCTCCAAAGCGCAAGAGGTGGAGCCTCACCATCAGATTGTTTAAAGTTATATCCAGGACATTTGTTGGGAGGTGGGGGGTCTTACCATCTGCAGAGATTCATTGGATGTATTCTACAGCCACATCCAACTGAGCTGAAATTTATATAAGACTACTAGGGTTTTATTTTGTTGGCTAGTTTTAAGGCATGTTAACTTTTGCGGAGTTATTTAAAGCTTCAATTTTTTTTCTTCATAATATTCAATATTTATGAGTAAATTTATGATACAGGACACTGCATCAAAAGACTGTCCTACGATGGTTAGACAGTAAGAGTTAGATCATTGATACTAAAGGGGATACGATGACCCTTGTTCATTAACACTGATTGGAGAGCATAAATCATTAATAGATTAAAATGATTTTAAAAAGTTGGCAATAGGAAGCACTGTTTACAGTTGCACCTTTGTCAAGGAAATCAATGGTGATGCGTTCCATTTATGAACTAAAAGACGGTCAGCAGGATTTTCTTTACTGTCCTCTGCATCTTGGAACATTTTCTTTCCAAAAGAGTCAGTGTGTTTTCTTTCCATGGACTGGTCTTTTCAATTCAGGCAAACCCATATTTACCCCATTTGCGAATTTTTTTTCATTTTTTTTTTTTTAAATTAAAACAGGCTTCTCCATACAAATCACATATTCTTCAGTAAATTTCACATGGTTTGCACTTACCAACCACCAAAAATCTCATAACAGACCTCTGATCGAGCCTGGAGCACACTGATTTGTTGCCATTTTAAATAGCATTAAGAATATTTTTGCAAGATTAAAATAATTCCAAATACAGAGTTTATATTTTTTTTTTAAATAAAAAAATAAAAAATTATTCTGCCTTTTTTTTTTTTAAACTTCTCATTACTTATTGAATGACCCCCCCCCATGGTTTAGATAATTTAGTTTACAATTGTTTTAACCAAGTAAATACTTTATACTTATTTATTATATCAATGATTTGAGAGCCAATTAGTGTAGTTCAAAATCATTTTAAACATTACCTTAAACAGATCTATTTGCCCCATAGATGTGACCTGGGAGTAATGGCAATGAAAGAGTGATGCCACACTCTATAGAGCTCCAGAAGTGAAATATCACTGATGGATGCAGTTTAGTATCATACTAAGCCTCCGCTCCCTTTTGGTGAGGGAGATGTCACTGTAACCCTCAGCAAGAGATATAGTCAATGTATTCCAAGTAAAGGCAAAAAGAGTAAATTGATGATAGGAATATGTTGCTTTAAGTTAAAAAAAGTTTTGATGGCTCGATCATTTTCTGTGGCAGTCCTGTTGGTGGAGGTTAGAGTAAGATCACCACCCAGGGGCCAGAAAAAAAAAAAAAAGAAGCAAAGAACCAAACATAAGGGTATCTCGGAAATGACAAAAATAGTGATTTTGGCATTCAATAACCCAATACTAGTTGACATGCCATCCAACTAACCATTCCTGAGGATGCCCCAAAAGTTACCATGAACTGAACCTGACTTACGAAGAAAGTAAGGTAGGCCAAAAATCAACCTGATGAACGACAGAACCAAAAGTACAAAATTATTAAAACCTTATGGCCGAATGAGTAAAGTGTTTGCCAATGGTCCGGGAGATCGAGGTCAAGTCATACCAAAGACTGAAAAAAGATGGTACTTGATGCCTCCTGATTTAACAGTCAGCATTATAAGTTGAGCAATCCAGGGTAGGAGTAATGCCCTCCCCAACATCTTGGTGTAGTAGCTATTGAAAAGGGAGCCTTCGGGTCACCAACTTTACTTATGTTCCAGAAAAGACAAAGATCAATAAAAATAAACAGAATTAATATATACCTTGTACTGGGTGTATAAAAATGTCTGGAACACTGTAAGGAATATACAGTAAAATGATTATCATTTAAAAGTAATTTTTATTTCCAATAAAAAGGAAAACTAAATAGAAAGAATACTTTTGGAATTCTTAATTTTCAAAAGAAATTAAAATCAAATAAACACTTCAATTCCAGTCATAGTTTAAATAATGATGAAAATAAATGAATGTTTAGGTGACAAAAAATTTAAGATTTTTTTTTTTAACAATTCAGATCAACTGTATCAAAATCATTTACATGTATGAGCAAGTGAATAAAATTAACTATGCCCCCAAAATGAAGAAAAAAAAACAAAAAAAACATCAAATTTTTTTTTTAAACCCATTTCTTTGAATAGACTAGATTATAGTTGGTTGGTTGATGTTTTATGGCATCTCACTCCTTGTGGGTTATTCAATGCCAAATCTGTCGTTTCTCATTGGTCACCTTCAGCTTAAAAGTTTGATAGCATTTTGGCCTTTTCAGGTGAGTTCTGTGCATTAGTATGTACTTGGAGGACTTTTTTGCTGCAGTATCGCTTGCCGGAATAATAGTTTCGGTAGGGTTGCTTGGGAGAGCATGTATGATGTTGGAAGACCCAAAACTTGTAAGGACCCAAAGAACATCACTGACAAGGCGATCCAGGGCACTCTTTGAGCGTATGATTACAACTATAGAGATTCGTAAATCAATAAAGTTTCTAAGTAAGTATTTTTAAAGAAGCTGTTAGAGATCATGTGTTTGCACACAGTAAAATGGTTTCTAGTATTCCTATCTAACACAAATAATTCTATTTAATATTAATCTTTTGTTTGCACACAGGTAATTGGTTACCATCATAAGAAATAGACATGGCGACAGAGTTCAAATCCTCAACAAGGCTATTTGCATTTCACATAGTGCTGATACCCTTGGGAAAAGGTATACAGCCAATTATTCTCCCACCAACCATAGATAAATAGTAGGGCAGACTAAGCTCTGTAAACTTGGAATGACAACTGGTGTAGGAGAAAAGAAATACTGAATTCAAACCAGTTAAACTCTGCTTAAAACTGACCCAGCGTCATATCTTGTTCATCCAAAGGTTTAGTAAATATATATATATATATATATCTTAAATTAAAATTTATATATAAGTATTACTGTAATCTTTACATAAGGTTTAAAAGAAATGTTGTAATACCCTAAATTATTAAATCTAGAGATCTAAATCTAATTAGAATTTAAGTTTTAAACATTCTTAAATTTAATTTGCTGTAGAAAGGGAGTTTAGAATATACATCTAGTTACTTTATTGTGATTCCAATTGGTAATAATAAAAAGAAAAATCAGAAGTGGACAAATGGGAAGGAAACTCTTCACCTCTCTTCTACTCCCTCCCACCCTTCCCTCCTGGGTCTATTCTGACTGTAATTATTTTATCCATTAGATCTGAAGAAGTCCTGTTATTTTTTATGTTATCGATTCATATCAATACTCATAACAGGATGGAAATAAATTTATAATCTTAATGTGATGGTTTTTTTGTTTTTCTTAAAGAAATATATATATATATATATATATATATATATATATATATATATATATATATATATATATACACACACACACTATCAAACTATTTATTTTACTTTAAAAGTTATACTTTCAAATACAAATACTGAAATTATGGATATTTTGAGCTATTATTTTAAACTGACCCTCAAAGCTAGTGAAGCTTCTCACAGAATTCATGAAAGAATAGGAAATTAACCTTCACTGTGTTGATTAAATATTTACACACTAACGAGCAGATACTGAATTAATTTGTTAAAACTGACATCCAAGTTATGAACACAAATATAACGGCTTGAAATACTTGAAACCAAATAATTGTATGCAAATTGTTAGTATTAGATAAGAATTGTTACTTAAGCCATTAAAAAAACCAAAAAAAAACAAAAAAAAAAACAAAAACAAAAAAAAACAGATTTTGGTATGAAACAACCCAACACAGATTAAAATGCCATAAAACAAATCAACCAATCTTTAGCCTAATACCCAGAACACATCCCTTCTTTTTGGGGAGAGATCTTACTCCTTTGCAATGGATGCAGCCAAATATGTTTAAAAATTAGTAGTGTTAGATAGAAATACTTAAAACAACATTACCGTGTGCAAATTATTTTGTATTGATAATAGTCACTTGAAGGTATAATAGTTTAATATGTTTGTTTATTAGAGCTTATGGCATATCAACTACTGTAGGTTATTTAATGCCAAATCCTGTTAATCTTTAAACAACGTTTTGTTCAGAACAGTTTTAAATGAGCCTGAGCTCATTTTTTTTTGCACAGTTAAATAGTTTCAAGCACTGCAACATAATTAAACATCAGTCATTTGTTTACACCCAGTTAAAGGATCAAACAGTTCTATTTCTAACAATTCAATTTAGGACAAGTCATTTGTTTACACCTAGTTAAATGATCAAACAGTTCTATTTGACCTATAGATAGGACCTATCAGGTGCTACTACTGAGTCAGAGTGGACCTGGGAGTAATTGTAATGAAGAGGTTCTCCATATTCCCTAAAACTCCAGCATTACTGGAGCCTCATCATTAGAGTGTTTAGGTGTTTTTACCCCTCTGCAGATATACAGTTGGTGTATTCTACAGCCTCAGATGTACATAATTGCTTGAAATAGAGACTAATTTTAGCACTGAATAGCTGAAGAAGAGTTGACATACCATACAACCAATCAATCAATCAATCTTATTTCTTTGTTTTAAAGGCATATCAATCTTTGTAGGTTATTTAATGCCAAAGTTATTTGAGAAGAAGAACAGTAGTGGTACAACTCAACACACAGCTAGGGGTTTATACCTTTTCCTAAGGGTATTAGTTCAAAAGTGAATGTAATAGCACAAGTGGAATTTGAACTCACTCACTACAATGTCGCAGTCCAACACATTAGCCACTATACCACAAGGCCTTTTGGTTATATATATATATATATATATATAAAATTTTAAAAGAAAAAGAAAAAGAGAGGAAATACTTTTGATTCACTTCAATAAAAAGAAAACTTTAAGAAACTGCTGAACTGATAGAAACAGGATATTACCAAAACTGAAAGAAGGTTGATAAACTTTTCCACATTCCTTTGCAGATATTACCAGGACCTCAACCAAATTTCTCAATGGACAGATGATAATAAAAGAAAAATTATTTAAAAACATTTGGTAAATCAAAAAGGGCCCAAATAATGACCAGGATAAAACCTGAACGAAACTATAATAACCCTTTCTTCCTCCTCCCCATTTCCACTCTAGCACCATATAATTGTTCATTATTTTATGCCAGGAATACTTCACATTATTTGTGCAGTTCCCGTAAATGCTACCAGCTATATAGAACAAATCCTGGAACCAACACCCTATGAAAAAGTAGCTGTACAGGTACTTACCTCCAATCTCTAAAACCACCCAAATAAGACGAACAAGACAAAGATGAAATCATAAGCAACATTCTCTTACAAACCCCTTTACACGGATGTGCCAGTGTTGGCTGTCTAACAAGAACCAACTTTCAACAGCTCTGTACAAACACAGGATGTAGTCTGGAAGACCTTCTGGGATGGATGGAGAAAGAGAGAGTCAGGGAAATTCCTGCTGTCAGATCTGCAGAGAGTGATGGAATAGGGATGAATGGAGAGAGAGAGTCAGGGAAATCCATACTAGCAACATGATATGATGATGATACTTTATATCTATATTCATTTCCTCATTCATTCACTCATAAGTTCCAACTGATGATTGTATCCTAGTTGATACATGAATATTTTAGTAATAAAACTGTCATGATAAGAGATTAAATGTTTACATATCAAGGGCAGGGTAGGTGCAGCAAGGACGGGAATAAGGGGTTCATCCAAAAAGTTCCAAGTTCCACCAAGAAAAACAAAAAAAGTCATAGTAGAACATTTTTTTGCAGTAGCAACACAATACCACTTGTTAAAAAAAAAATAGAAAAACTAATTCAGTTTTCAGTTTTGACTTCTGAATCGCCGAGTATCATACAAAGATGTAACGTGTGCACTAAATCATTAAATCTGGGTGAGGCTTAGAACTTTTTGAACGGCCCACATACATAAAACTGTTTGTCGATATTAACACGGATATGTATTAGGTTGTTTGGAAAATACTGTCCGATTTTAGAATAAACTTCTACTCCTGAATGAATGAATTTAAACAATGTTTTAATCAATCAAAATACGATCCCTTAACGTCTATTCATTTCTACCATCGATTAACAAAGTTATTTATGCCTCTACGATAAAACTCTAAAGGGTTTAGATGCCAAGAAATCTTTAAATGCAGTTTCTACTTCTCTTTTGGAACAGAATGTTTTTTGGCGGATTGGGGGGGGGGGGAGAAGAAAGTTTCATATTCTAAGTCAGTGAGCTTCTGCAGTGTCCTCCTAGCAACATGTGACCAAGCATTGTCAGGAAGAAAAATTATGACCAAGTTTGAACACATGCAAAAAAAAAGAAAAAAAAAAAAAAAAGAAAAAAGTAAACCAATTACATCTATTTTTACGTTCATAATTTGGAGCCTATGACCTTCAAAATCAAATTCTGAAAAAAGAGATAGAAAATTAACAAAGAGGACAATTTAATTATTGTTTATACAATTACTTTTAAAATAATTTTGAAATGAATCTAAACATTTTACACTAAAATCAGACAGTATTTCCCCAACAACCAAATACATGCACACATAAGTGTGTATTTATATAATTGTATGAGTACGTTTTTTGTTTCATCTCAGAATTTCCAAAAATAAAAATACGAGCCAGAATAATGGCAAATGTTCCATCCTTTTTTTTCTTTTAAACAAAAAAATAAATAAATAAAATAAAATCAACTGACACTTTATATAAACATTATATAGGATGTCTCAAAATATATGAGACCCATGTGACTGCTAATAACTCAACTAATAATAACGCTCTGTTCTTTTTTGTTTCAGATTTGAAAATACTATAACAACTATTAATACTCGATCACAATGCCTAGGACAAGAGAAGAAAAAATATTTTGCATCACTGCTTATTTGGAGTCAAAATCATTCAAAACTGTCTCAAAATAGATGCAACCCATTAATATGATAATGATTTATTACCAAGACAAGAAACTCAAAAAGCAATTGCATGTTCTGGAAGCCGATATAATAACAATTAAAAAAAAAAAACCAAAAACAAAAAAAAACAAAAAAACATTGATTTGATGTCTCTAGCTGAAAGGATACAGGATGTATTCCAAATGACTGCCATTGCACTTGTCTCAGTAATAAATCATTATCATATGAATGGGTTGCCTCTATTCCGAGACACCCTGTACGATGCATTCATCATTCAATAAGATAAAAGAGTGTATTGGTATCAACCCTTACTGTGTGGGAACCGAAAATACTTTGTTCCATGTATATACATTTGAAACACAAGTTACCTGGTACTTTCTGGATTTCTCCACATTTCATACAACATAGTATGCACATTTTATTTCCACTGGCCCATAGAAAGAGGTTGCAAGAAGCGATTAGCATATCACATTACCTGCTTATTGAGAATGTTTCTAAATTTAGAACAATTTCAACAACAAAACAAGATGAGAGAAGGTAATTTTTTAGATTTATACCTCAGTAGCAATATCTCGTCTACAGAAGGTAATGTCAAAATATGCATAGGTTATTGATCATATGGAAATCTGATCACTGATAAAATAAAACAAGAATTCTTCTGAGCTATAGCTGTGTCAGTACTCCTACATGGTTGCACCACATACATTATTACTTATTTAGGACAAACAATCCTAACAAAAAATATAGTTAAGTCAATAAATCTTTTAATTGTCACTTATCCGAGTCTTGATGTCATACTCAATGCAAACAGCCTTGTGCAGGTTTGAACTCAAGTTGCTGAGTCCATTTCCTATGACGATAACCATTACACTATGAGCATTCCCAGTTTTTATAATGTATGCAGTACTATAAATAATTTATTAAAAAGAACCTCCTCTTAATTTACATACTGACTGTTAACAGCTGGAATGAAATGAGAAAACGTTTTAGTTATTGAGATCTTACCAGCGATTCATGCATGTTTGATAGAATTTAGATTGTTAGATACGCCAATTACAAGATAAACTGTTTGCTGAAAAAACATTCAATTGCTGAAACTATTTTTAGTGCCAAGTAAAATGAAAGACTAAATTAAATCTGACAGAACAAAGAAAAAAGAACTTTTGAAGACAGAAAGCCACATCCAGTGGTTTTTTAATGGCATATCAATTCCTTATGGGTTATTTATTACTGAAATTTGATTTATTTGTAAATATTATACCTGTTTAGACTGCTCTTTGGCCTAGTGAGTAGAGTGTTTTCTAATGGTCCGGGAGACCTGGGTTCAATACCAGGTTGCATCATACCAAAGACTTTAAAAATGTTACTGATGCCTCCTTGCTTAATACTCAGCAATATAAGGTACGTATCAAGGGTAAAGTGGAGCAATCCAGGGAAAGGAGTAATGCCCTCTCCTACATCTCGGTGTAGTAGCTATTGAAAAGGGAGCCTTCTGGTCGCCCTCCACAATAGTCACTAACTTTACTTCTTTTTTTTTTAACTTTATACCTGTTTAAATTTTCAATATTCCATTGCAATTCATTTGTTTATAATTATTTCTTTATCACAGCTATATAATTTCAAGAATTCTAAATGAGATTAGGATATCTGGTTTAATGGCATATCAACCCTTGATGGCTATTTAAAGCCAAATCTTATTTATACATGTCCTACATGATTTTTAAGTGAATAGTTTGTCAGTAACATTATTTTTTAAATGAGCCAGAATTCATTTGCTTCCATACAGTTAACTGGTTTCAAGTATTGCTATTTATTGTTTGCACATAGTTAACTGGTTTCAAGTATTGCTGCCTCCCATCACGAAAACTATCCAAGTTAGGCGAATCAGACATACAGGACACTGCTGGAGAACCAAGGATGAGCTCGTAAGTGACGTACTCCTATGGACCCCCACATATGGCCAAGCAAAAGCAGGACGACCAGCTCGAACTTACATACAGCAGCTATGTGAGAATACGGGATGTAGCCCTGAAGACCTGCCAGAGGCGATAAATGATAGGGAGAAGTGGCGAGAGAGGGTCAGGGATATCCGTGCTAGCGGCACGACATGATGATGATTTGTTTGCACACAAATGGTTTCAAATAAATGACAAAATATTTCTTTTTGACCCATAGACAAGACCCTAAAATGTACTACCACTCCAAGTCAGAGTGGTCTTGAAAGTAATGGTAATAAAGTGGAACTCAGCACTTCCCAAAGCTCCAGAACTGGAGCCTCACCATCAGATGGTTTAGTGTAATTTACAAGAAGCTTGTTTGGGGAGGAAGGGTTACCCTTCTGCAGAGGTGCAATCAAACCATTCTATAGCCTCAGTGCGAACAATTGTTTTTAAGTAACTAATAATAATAATGCTTTATATACAATTCTAGCTTCAAGTAACTATTCTTAATACAAATAATTTGCATACAATCATAGTTTCAAGTATTCCTATTTAACATTAATAATTTTCAAATAGATTTATTTGATATGGATGGGTTGGTTGGTTTTATGGCATGTCAAACCTTGTTGGGTTATTTAATGCCAAAGTCATTTTTTTAATACAAACAATTACATGATTTCAAATTATTCCTCTCTAAGAATAATCAAATAACTTACATACATTTATATAGTTTCAAGTATTCTAATAATTTCCTAGTGTCATATCAAGAATACCCCTCTAGTGGGAAGAGGGGAGCAATCTTCAGGTGTATTTGACTTATCCTGAACCCCACCAAAAAGGAGTACAGCCAGTAAGGACTAAATTTTCTAACTGATAAACATTTACCCTCAATTTGCATTTTAAAAATAAGAAATTTGTTTACCAGTTGATTTGCTTTGGTTTCTTAATTTAATGGCATATCAACCTTCATGGGTTATTTAATGCAAACACCATCCTTGTAAAAAATAGCAGTGATACTATTTAACTAATAGCCAGAGGAATAAGGGGGTTCATGCCTTTGCTTGGGTTTCTTAATCTAATAGCATATCAACCTTCATGGGTTATTTAATGCGAACACCATCCTTGTAAAAAATAGCAGTGATACTATTTAACTCATAGCTGGTGGAATAAGAGGGTTCATGTTTTTCCTCAAGGGTATTAGTCCAAAAGTCAATATAATAACACAACTGGAATTCAAACTTACTTTGGAGGCAGCAGTCCAGCACATTGGTGAAAACAACATGGAAGCCCTCAAGTTCCCAATTGGTCCAATAAATAAATAAATAAGAAATTGGGTAGGCACAAAAATGGTTGATATGGCTTTCACAAGAAACCCAAGCAAAGGCATGAACCCACTTATTCCTCTGGCTATGAGTTAAATAGTATCACTGCTGTTTTTCTACAAGGATGGCTTTGGCATTAAATAACCCATGAAGGTTGATATGCCATCAAATCAGGAAACCCAAGCAAATGCATGAACCCCTTTATTCCTCTAGCTATGAGCTAAATAGTATCAGTGCTGTTTTTCTACAAGGATGGCTTTGTCATGAAGGTTGATATGCCATTAAATTAAGAAACACAAGCAAAGGCATGAACCCCCTTATTTCTCTGGCTATGAGTTAAATAGTATCTATTTTTCTACAAGGATGGCTCTGGCATTAAATAACCCATGAAGGTTGATATGCAATAAAACCCAACCAAATCTTGCCCACTCAGCTGAAACTGCAGAATACAGCGACTGTATCTCTGCAGAGGGGTAAAACTCTGCCAACGAGTGTCCTGATATGACACTAAACCATCTGATGGCGAGGTTATAGTAATGTTGGAGTTTTGAGAAATGCAGAGAATCCTTTAATTAACATTGCTACCTGGTCCAATCTGGCCCAGAGTGGTAGCACCTAAAAGGGTCCTAGCTATGGGTCAAATAGAACTGTTTGACATTTAAACTGTACTTATGCTAAATTGAACTGTTTGAAATAGAACCGTTTCTGACATTTTAAACTGTGTACTTATGTTTAACTGAATTCTTTGAAATAGATCTGTTTATGTTTAAAAAAGGATTTGGCATTAAATGATCAACAACAGTTGATATACCATAAAACCAAATTATATGTATTTAATGTATATGTATAAAGAGAATTTGGCATTAAATAACCTACAATGGTTGATATGCCATAAAACCAACCCAAACATAAAAAAATGAACTCAGCAAGAAGAGTCCAAGACATTGGCATAATGGTTAAAGTATTTGCCAATGGCCCGGGAAACCTAGGTTCAATCCCAGGTTGAGTCATACCAAAGACTCAAAAAAAAAAAAAAAATAAAAAATAAAAAAAAATAAAAAAAAATAAAGGTACTTGATGTTACCTTGCTTAACACTCAGTATTATAAGGTAAGGATCAAGAGTAAAGTGGAGCAATCCAGGGAAAAGAGTAGCGCCCTCCCCTACACCTTGGTGTTGTAGCTGTCGAAAAGGGAGCCTTTGGGTCACCCTTGACTACAGTCGCCAACTTTACTTACTTTAATGCCCTTGAGAACGGTATGAAAACATCTCTTCTTCCTCCTTAACTATGATAGGATTGGGTTCTTTAACCTTAGTAAGGTAACCAGTCTAGGAGAAGGAAAACAGCAATCAAACCAGCAGTACTTCACTTAAAAACTGACCTTGTGTCGCATCTTGGAGGGGTTGAGTAAATACAGTTAAGTGATGCTAAAAATACTAATTTCTGCCAGATTATCCCAAGTGAAACAGCAGTGAGTGAGTATTTGTTGGGTATCACCGACCTTTTCAACATAATGTACTGTTCCATCTGCCATATATGGCAGTAGCGAAGATCAGTCTGGGAATAAGCCTACAAGTCATACCAGTAGAGCCGTTCCTATTGATGAAGTATATCATTACTCTATCATTAATCCTATGTTCTTATTACTAACAGTCTCTCTCTTGTAAATACCCTTTTCTGTAAATATAACTATTTTCCTCACATATCGTGGTTTGTCTTATTACTACTACTTGTGTTCACTAACCAGAACACAACAGTATTTTGAACTTGTACGGGTGACCACTTAGCAAAACAAATACTGTGTGCCAGATAAAGGAAAGCTTAATTAATAAAATCACTGAGCTTAAGGCAGCAACCTGCATGTTCAGTATTTAGATGAGTAACTACTTAGAAACAGAATTTACTGTAAAGCTTAGTAAATAAAATCACTGAAGTTAAGCAGTGATGAGCCTAGTCAGTATATAGATGGGTGACGGTACAGGAATGACAGGTATTGTAGTAATTTACAAAGCTTTTTTTGCTTAGATGTTGCACAAGGTCAATTGGATGGGGCACCCAATTGTTATATTCTCATATGCCGTATCATAACGACACAATAATAAGGACGCAGGAAGACTTTAACAAAATATGTACCTCTCACTTTATTGCAAGGGAGCTGGAGACCGAACAGAAACTGCAATATTTTGACCCCCACTCATATGGCCGTCAATGTTGTGTCTTTCTCGTTCTCCAGATGCTCAACTGGAGGCCCAGAGGCCCACTCTGCTGGGTGATGGCTTTCTTTACTGCATCTTATCAGCATCTTCTCTGGACCCCAATTCATCAGGGCCCTAAGCCCCTTCAGCCTGGTGTGGCTTTCCCTACGACCTCTCCAACTGGAACTTGAACTGTCTTGACCGAGTTATATAATAGTTCAACGCCCAATTGATCTTTGAAATCACATGTTTGATCGTCATCAAGCGGAAATAACTGTCATGCAATTCACAGGTCACTCTCTTCCAGTGTGTCAGTCTATGAGTGTACCATGGGAATTTTTACCTCGTCCCATTTCATCAGCCAATTTCCGCCCACACAATTTCCTCTCATAACTGCCATTAGAATGTGTCGCTTCCTTCAGGTGCATCACCTTGAAATGGCATTTTTGGCCGAGTCAAAGGCCAAAATACAACACGAGACTCGAACTCTATCTTACAGATTTGGTAATCAAGCTTGCAAACCATTATACGACCCAAGGCAGCTTAATAGCAAGTATTGTATGCCAGACTAAGCAAAGCTCAATCAATAAGATTACCAAAGTTAAGCAACAATGAACCTAATCGGTATTGAGATGGGCGATCATTTCCTAACAGCAGCTACTATGAGCCTGTGTACCAGACTAAGCAAAGCTTAGTAAATAACAAACAATTTTTCTCCCCACCCCCGTATGTAACACACTTTGCTTTGTTGTAATAAAAACATGTTACATCTAGATTTTTTTAAACAATGTCTATTTTTATCCATGTCACTGTCATTTTTCTATTAGTTGTTATTCCAGTAAGTCCAATTGTTTTATCATTAGTAAAACAAACTATCCAAGCTAAAAACAAAAAGTTTTATTGAAAATAGGATAAATAATTAAACTGGTTGAATCGATAAATGAACCTCTCATTTAATCATTCAAGTTTTGACTTTTTTCCTCGCCCTGCGCGTAAATGGGACGTTAGATTTGTAATTATATCTGGCCCGGCTAAAATGAAGCGGGAATTGCCACTGTTTTTTTTTGTTGTTGTTGTTTTTTAAACGAAATTCGAATATTTTCAGAAGCAAGTTTATTTTTTTTATGATAAATATAATTCAAATAATTTTGATTTTACGCCACTATGAACATTAACCATTGTAATAATATTAATCAAATATCAAACGATGTTATTAGCCGTAATTTTTCAAAATTTCTCCGTCTATAATATAAACTGTTACTTGCCAAGAAAATGTTTTAGGTAATAAAATATATAAAAATCTAATACTAACATTCACCATCCAGATAAGAGCAAGTTTCAGTGATTTACTTTTCTTTCTTTCTTTTTTTTAAACAGAACAATAACATTTAAGTCCCTAAAATTACGTGTCGGCAAATCTGCCGTAAGTCGCCATCTTCTCTGGAGTATGGAAAGACTAAAGAAATATAACGGGCGATTGAATTGTAGCGTGTTGAAGACGTTGTTTTTAAATGTAAATGTTTAGTGAAATAAAAAAGAGAAAGAGATATTAGGAATGAAATTTACTTTTATCTGGATGGTCAATTACTTTTTTAAATGATGTCTTGTTTTGTTTTTTTTTGACATTTCCAGACATTTCCACGGCGAGATATTCTGGACAATTACCCCAAATCCTATAGTAATAATCTCGATTACTAAATAAAATAGATAATTTTAAGACGGAAAGTTTGGTTAAGATAAAATAGATTTTTTTGGTGCTAAGTTTATTCAACATTGGATTAAAAATAACATAAATGTTTTCTGAGAGTGGTGAGACCATATTTTTTGCCATGGGTTTTATCATATATATATATATATATATATATAAAGATAACGATTGAAACTTTCCTTTTATCTGGACGGTGAATGTATTATATTTCTTTTTTTTACCCCAGACATTTATTCAGCGTTGTATTCTGGATAAATAGCTAAAATCTTATATATTATAGTTGAACATTATTTGAAATACCATAAAATAAATATTAAATTAATTAGAATAATATCTTTAATGATAGAGATAAAAAAGCAAATTTACTCATCAAACTTAAAATATAAAAGTTTCTAGGGAAATTAAAAACAAAAAGATTTTAATTAATAAAAAAAGCCAAAAAAACATATTTCCAAATACGACGAAAAGGGTTTCTCAATAACAACTCGTATATATAGGAATGGAATGAATTTAATTTCTAATATGGAATTCTAAAAGAAATTAAATGGAAATTATCAGTAAGAATAATCGAATTCAAAACTTTGGTAAAATTAATTTTATATATCTTTTTCGTTATTTTAAAATTACTTTTTGTTTTAAGCAAAGTAATAATTTTGGAATTTGTAGTAAAAGTAAGCTTTACCGCTCAACAAGAAAGACAAGCAAAAAATATACAAACATAAAAATGAAATAAAGATCCAATTCAATTAAAACTGTTTTTGGTTAATTTAAGAAGTACATTTTTATAAACATTTTTTTTTAAATTGACATTAGGAAACTTGAGTAGGACATCTTTTATACCGAAAAACATGCTTTGTACATATATCATGTTGACAAAGATTATTTTTAAAGTATCAAAACTTTAAGATATTTAAAATAAATGCCATAAACAAAAGGGATTTTTTTTCTTTTAATTAAAAAAATTTTTTCAACTTATTTTTATAGGATAAAATAAATAATTTTGTAACTTGTGGTATAAATAGTATTACCGCCAAACCCGAAACAAGATATGACAAGCAAAAATAACACAAACACAAAAATAAAATCAAAAATTAAATTAAAACTTTTTTGGTTAATTTTATAAATACTTATTATAAACCTTTTTTTTAAATAGACTTTATAGGAAAATAGGATACATCTTTTATACCTAAAAACATGTTTTGTACATATATTGGTAAAATATTATTTTAAGGATATTCAACTTATTTTAAAATAAATAACGAACAAATAGATTTTAAAACATTAAATATAAAATAATTGTAACAAGAACAGAGAGATTTTTAACTTATAGTATTTTTATAACTTAGTTCACTTTTAACAAGTAGTGTGTAAATGCTGACAAAAGTACTAAAAAAGTCAAATCTCCAATAAAACTTTTTTTTTTAGTTTGATTCAGAGCAGATACGTTGGTAACTTTTTAAAAATTGACTTTTTCCAAATAAGAAAAATTAATTTTTTTTTTTTAAAGTTAGAAAATACACAATTTAAAAAACAAAACAAAAACATTTTTACACGCGCGAATTTAAGAGGAAAATATTTATTTCTTAATGAAACCGTTAATTAGTAATTAATTAGTAGGTATTATTTTGTTGTTAGGATTTAAATAAGTAATAATCTTCCTTACTTAATAGCGAAATAAATATTTTAACAAACCTAAAACTATCGAAGAATTATGTCCAAATAATTTTGCCGGTTTTTCTTTAAAAAACTAGATAAAATAAAATACTTTTAATGAATGTCTTAGATAATTAGAAACTTTTTTAAGTTACAAAATCTAAATTCATTCATTTTTTAAAATCAATTTTATCAAATATTTTTGTCATTATTTAATAATGACAAAAATATTTGATAAAATTGATTTAAAAAATGAATGAATTTAGATTTTGTAATGTAAACTATGAAAATAGAACTGATATTTAAACTTATTTTTTTATGATATATTAATTCATACTATTTTTATTAGTGTTTTAATAATTAAACAATAAAAAACATTAAAAAATTTTTTAAAAGAATTTAACATTTTTTTAAAATTTCAGGTTAAAAAACAAAAAAAAAACATTAAATAATTATATAAATCAAAACTTTTAAACATGAACATAAAAATTTAATTTTTTATTAAAATTGAAAAGAAATTTAATTAGTTTTATTCATTTATTTTAGTAAATAAATGTTTAAATAATTAAACAATCTTAAAAAAGAATAAGATTTAAGCATATTTTTTCAGAATAAATAAATAAATAAATAAATAAATAATAATAATAATGTTGCCAAATAATAAAAACAAAAACAAAAAAAAAATCTTGTTTTTATAATTAAATAAACTTTTCACTCAGAATAATAAATTTATTTCATTATAAATTAATCTACATAAATTGATATTTACATTAAAATATTTCGTTTTTTCTATTCCAGCATTTTTTTTTTTCCATTTTTAAATATTTATGCACAAGATAGAAAAAAAAAATCTCTTTAAAAGGGTAACGTAAAAAGCGTGTTTTTTTGTTTTTTTTTTCAGAATTAGTTTTTTTCTAAGCAAGGATGAATGAAAACATCAACTTTATAGATAATAACGGATATACAAATAGAAAAGAATCGGGAGGAAAAAGTATTAATTAACAAGAGTTTAAATCTAAAAGAAAGGAAAGAAGAAAAAAGCCGGTTTAACTTATATTTTTGACTTTGACAATCTTCAACAATGGTTGGAAGACTGAATAAAAGAATTTAGAAAAGCATGTGTTGTTTTTTTTTTTAATGGTGTTTTATGTACCGTAAATAACATTAAAATCTTACTATACGTTCAGGTTAGGTTTTAAAATATATACAAGAACATGTAAATCGTCAGTTTGATTTTAAAATACTATAAAAACGATCGACTTTTATGAAAGGACAGACAAAAAACAACGATTAATACTTACAACATGCAAAGGAGCACAACGTATATGTTTTGTGTTGGTTTCGTATCTTCTTACCTCAAATTACAAATATGTGATATTCGGTCCATGAAGAGCAGAAATAGTAGCAGCAACCAAGGCGGGTAACTCCAAAAAATAAACTTGAAAATATATCCTTAACCCTCTTTTTTCTTCCAAATAACTAATTTCTCTTTCAGCCTTAAATTTTTTTTTTATGTATTTAAAAAACCTGATAAATGATAAAATACTCTAAACTGCTTCTTACTCTAACACAATTTTCTGCCAACTAAATCCACTGACCAAATAATGACTTTAATCCTCACAGGCTAACCCACATCAATAATCTTTTAGCCAAACTAACCTAAATTCAATCATAAAAATATTCAGATATCTATCTATCTATCTATCTATCACCTGCAGAATATATAAAGACTTTTTCAAAATAACAGGTTGCTGTTAGGAATATATATATATGTCTACAAAGTTAGCATCTCTGGCTCAAATGAATAATTTTATTTTTTCCCTTTTCCCTAAATACAAATCCCAGATTTGGGTGAGGAGAATATCCTTAAAGATTAAATTATGACTAATTAATCCAATAAGCTCTAAGGGTTTTTTTCTTTTTTGTTTTTCTTTAAACAAAAGATAGATAATCTCTTTAAATTAATCAAAGCTTGGCAATCATTATTCAAATTGTAATAATTTCAATTTCATGTTTGTTCTCTAATATAGGTTTGGTTTGGTTTCTTTGTTTAATCAATATTTGTTGGTTATTTAATACCAAAGCCATCCTTCTAGAAGATCCATAGTGGTACTATTTAACCCATAGCTGGGGGGATAAGGGGTTCATACTTTTCCCAAGTGTATTTGTCTGAAAGTGAACGTAATAACACAACAGGAGTTCAAACTCACTATTATTCCGCAGTCCAATGCTTTAACCATTACACAACAAGGAAACCCCCATTCTATGATATAATGAACTAGTGGATTGGAATAATATGAAGATGTGGTTTTTAAAAGTAAATATTCAGTAAAAAAGGCATTGTGCATATGTGAGCGTGTATGTGTGTGATATATATATATATATATATATATATATATATGTATGTATGTATGTATGTATGTATGTAATCACCAACCTCTCCACACTGGCAGGATGTCACACACACACACACACACACATATATATATATATACATTCAGCATGTAATGGGTAAACTGTCATCGAAATTATACAAAAATGAAAATAACATTAGTATTTCACTTTATCAAATATATTTACCAAAATTACATAAAAATAGCCAACTGGACATTGGCATAATTGTTAGAGTGTTCACCAGTGGCCTGGGAAACCTGGGTTCATTCCCTAGTCCAATCATACCAAATACACAAAAAATGTTACTTGATGCCTCTTTAATTAACACTTAGCATTATAAGGTATGGATCAAGGGTAAAGTGGAGTAATCTGGGAAAGGAGTAGCACCCTCCCCTACACCTTGGTGTAGTAGCTATTGAAAAAGGAGCCTTAAAATACTGTAGATTAAATTTATTCAAAGAAATCACAATCAGCATGGTTTGGTTTGGTTTCTTTGTTTAATGGCATATCAACCTTAGTAATGCCAAAGCCATTCTCCTAGAAGAACAGTAGTGGTACTATTTAACCCATAGCTGGGAGGAGGATTAGGGGGTTCATACCCTTCCCAAGGGTATTTTCCCGAAAGTGAACGTAATAGCGCAACTGGAGTTCGAACTCACTTACTACGAGTCTGCAGTCCATCGCTTTAACCATTACACCACGAGGACACCCCCTCACAATCAGCTTTAACTATGGCCTGCAAATGCCTTCTGAATCTACTGTCAGTGTTTCTGACTGTCTTTTTGTTTAAATTGGTAAATGCTACCATTATCCTTGCTTTTGTTCATCTTTGGTGTTTCATGGAGTTTGATTGATCTCTCATTTCATGCATGATAATCAAGAGGATTGCAATCTGGGGAATTAGGCAGCCAGATGTTAGGGGTGATGTGGTCCTATTGTTAGATGTAGGGTTTTCTAGCAGCCATCTTATTGATCCAGGGCAGCACTACCTCCTCCAGGCATATGATGTAGGCCTTTCCATGGCATAATAGTAAAAGTCCTGGATTGCAGCCTCAAAGTAAGCAAGTTCAACTTCTAATTG
>CAUZXS010001532.1:0-5000 GCA_963585895.1 Sepioteuthis lessoniana
CTTACCCCTCGGTGTAGTAGCTGTCGGAAAAGGAGCCTTCGGGTCACCCTTGACTAAGGTCGCCAACTTTACTCTTACTACTATATATGTGTTGATTGTATACATTTTCCACTCGAAATAATAAAATCTTTGTTTAGAAAAAAATTAACTTTTTCTAATGTTTTATTTAGCGTACTTATTTATTGGGAGGAGTCTGTGGGGCTTGGTGTTAACCTGGTGAACTACAACATCGTAGGGAGCGAGTTCGATCTCAAGTCACGCTATTTCTTTCATTTTCGGGCTAATACTGAGAATGAAAAGTATAAACCCTATTAGCCCCTCCCCACCAGCTATGAGTTAAATAGCTATACTATAAGGATAATTTTGGCATTAAATAACCCGCAAAATTTGATATTCCTTTAAAAAAGTATTACTTATAAGTGATGGCGTATGCATGAACGAGTGTGGCTCGAGTTTTGTAATCGTTAACAAGTTAACAAACAAACTGTTAATTTCGAGTCTCACTGAGTGTCCAATACATCTGGTCTCGAGCCAAAACTTTGCAAACCTTAGTAAATAACAAAGATATGAACACGTTGAGTTAAATATATATCTACTAATTCTTTAACATTGTTCATAGGAAGACTTGAAGCTAAACTATTTTTTTTCTTACAACGGTTGTTTTAATGGTGTATTCATATTTAAGCAGCATTTTCATGAATATATTATATATATATATATATATATAAAGAAAATTGTTCTTTTATCGCCACATCCTTTACGTCTCTTTTACACCCATTCAACACAACGACCCTTTTACATAAATCATTTCAACCTATCGGCAAACATGTGCAACGCCCTCTGCCCCGAAATACACTCATATGTTCATAAAATACACATATGCATGCACGCCGACTCCATTGTAAGGGTTGGCAAAACTGGAACGTTAACCAATTCGCAAATATTGTGAGTTCGATCCTCATCGAAAGCTGCAGCTCGATAAATTTTTTTAAACAAAGCTTACGTTCGTAAATAACCACACATGCATATATACACAAATGAAGATATAGGTAGACACACACATATATATATATATATATATATATATATATATATATATATATATATATATATATATATATATATATACACTTCCAAATCCCATGTCGAGTCATAGGAAAGCCTTAAAGAATAGTACTTGATGCAGCCTTGTTTACCACTCAACATTAAAAGGGGCAATCCATGGAAAGGAGTAGCGCCCTCCCCTACACCTCGGTGTAGTAGTTAATGAAAAGGGAGCCTTTATGTCGCCTTTGACTCTGGTCGCTAACAGTCCGTCTGTGGATGACAATAAATGCAGATAATAGGTATATATATATATATATATATATATATATATATATATATATATATATGAAAATACACAACGTCTTCCGAAGATGGTTTTATTTGTAGAAATATTTGTCAGCGTTCAACATCTTGGTTTTTAAACCTTCATCAGGGCGAGTAAGTTATTAAATGAAACAAAAACATGAGAAAGATTTAAAACATTCTATTCTCGCTGGTGGCGTTCTGTTTCAAATTTGTGTCACGTAATTAGTGTTCCACAAATAATCTGAAAAAAAAACTTATCTATCTATCTATCTATCTATCTATCTATCTATCTCTAAATGATAAAAATATTTGTATGTTTAAAAATCCATATCACATCTCTCTCTCTTTTCATACAATCATATATTCTATATTCATAAAATATCGACAGATATTTTATGGAATGCAGATAATAGGTAGTTTTAACCCCAAAATAGATATTAACACACACACACACACACACACACACACACATATATATATATAATAGGTAGCTAGATAGGCTTATGTTTTATGGATTTTTAACATTCATATATGTATTCTTTTCACTTATAGATTCTTTTAACACAGATAGATTGATAGATGGATGGATAGATAGATAGAATTACTGATTGACTGACTTAAATAATTTGGATTTTTTCCCCTTTAGACCTGATGATGGTCTAAAAACCGAAATGTTTTAAGTTGACAAATATTTCTACAAATAAAATCATTCTCTGAAGGGTTTGTATATTTTATCTCTTTAAATTTCTCTGCTGTAGGATTCATTTCCAGTTTTTCCAATGTATATATATATATATATATATATATATATATATATATATATATATATATATATATATATATATATATATATATATATATATAATGAGAAAGAGAAAGAGAGAGAGAGAGAGAGAGTATGTGTGTGTATGCGTGTTGAGAGAGAGAGAGAGAGAGAGAGAGAGAGAGAGAGAGAGAGAATTTCAATGAAAACAAACTCCCCATTTTAAGATATTTATAATTTTTTTCTGGCAAAAAATTTAGTTAAGAGATAAATTGTAAGAATATATATATATATATATATATATATATATATATATATATATATATATATATATATATATATATTCATTAGTCTGGCTGGACTGTGAACTAGAAGTAAACGAGTTCAAACTTCAATTGCACTTCTACGTTTACTTTCTGAATAATGCCTTTTTTGGAAAGATATGAACTACAAATGGCTAAACAATATCAGTGCTATTTTCTACAGGGATGGCTTTGGCATTAAATAACCCATGAATGTTGATGCGGCATCAAGTAGAGAAAGCAAACTAAAACCCTTCTCATTTACCATTTACTTCTCATTTACAATGTATATATATATATGTATATATATATATATATATATATATATATATATATATATATATATATATATATATGTAGAGCGTATATATATATATATATATATATATATATATATATATATATATGCGTGTGTCTGTGTTTATACGTATTTAATTTTACACCAGTTTGCATCGTGATAAATAGATGAATATGCTAACCACCAACATTACTAAGCATCTAACTTGTTCTTTCTACACATTTCTGCTGATATATCTCAATCTATCTATCTATCTATCTATCTATCTATCTATCTATCTATCTATCTATGTTCACACAAGTATGCGCCAGTATATATATATATATATATATATATATATATATATATATATATATATATATATATATATATATATATATATATATATATATATATCTAACAACATAACTACCCACCGCTCTTGCACATCCTCTGTTTCTCAAATATATATATATATATATATATATATATATATATATATATATATATATATATATATATATTACATACAATATGTTCTGAGAATTCTTGGGGACGATTTGGGAATGACTTTGGGTCATAAAATGAACACACTATTCAAATACTGGTTATATTCATTCACGTTGAGCTATAATCTTATTTTCCACACCTCTTAAATGTCAGAGATATTACAAATTGGATCACGTTCTTCAATCTTCTTTCTTTCTTTTTTTTTCTTTCTTTAATTTTCTCTCTCTCTCTGTCTCTCTCTCTGTCTCTGTCTCTCTGTCTCTGTCTCTGTCTCTCTCTCTCTCTCTCTCTTCTTTTCTTCTTTCCATTAATGTATTACTTTTTGTTTTTGATGAAGGATATCATTCGAAATTTTAATGCATTTTTTTTTTCAGTTTCTGACAACTTGTTTTCTTTACTCTACTTTCTTCTACATCTGGCCAAGAACGAAAACCCATCAAGCTTCCAGTGCACCAAAATGGAAAAAAAAATGTTGGTTCTTCCCTTATGTTTGCCGTTTATTAGAAGTACCACAGGTATTGTCTTTTTTAATTTATTTATTCTATTTTTTTTATTAAACTAAATCTGAATAAGTTATTTGGTACTATGTTTCATTTTTGAAAGGGGATTTGGATAGCCGTCATGATATTTCTGATCGAGTGTCAAATTTTGTCGACGTTGGGTGGGAAGCAAATAGCTTATAAATGACAACAGGTCATTGAACTTACCAGTACATGTGTTTAGCGATGGAAATTAAAGTAGGTAATGTGAAATAATCATAGAGAAATACATCACCCAAAACCTGGAGATTTGAAGTATTTCGTCTAGCTTACTGTCAATAAGAATCCATAAAACATTGTCAGAAACCCTTACAGTAATTCATCACCAATTACAATCAATTCTTTTTTTTTTGATTCACAATGTAAATCTACAGTAAAATTATCTATTGTAAAAGTTTGCTGCAAATTCATTATACCAACAATAACCTCATTTATGGCCATAATTTTATTTCTTGACCATACCTTTCTTCTATCCGTAAATTATCATTTTTTTATTTTTTAATAAAACAATGTATAATCTACCAGAAGATAAAAACAATCTGCAAAACTTTTCTACTCACAAAAATTTTCTTTTCTACTCATAATAACCTTTATTCCCGACTAACGATATATCCTTTTTATCTTATTTTTAAACCATTTTCATTATAAAATAATTTACAATACATATCTTATGGTTGTGTGTATATCTTTTTTTTTTTTTACCACTGACATTGTTTTTCTCCCTGATTTTCAAAGCTTAACATTCAGTTTAAATGCAAAAAACTTGGTAAGATACATTTTATATAACAAAAAACAAAATTCCTGAAAGTTTTCTGGATCAAATTATGGGATGGAGTAGTGGTAAATTCAGTGGGCAAATTAGAGCAAAGGTGAAATGCTGCTTCACGTTTAAATGTTGTATTCGTCGAAATACAAACGTTTCTTTTTAATTATTTCACAATTTTTACTCCGTGAAAATGTTTTGCTATAACATAACATAATGATTTGAATGAACGGAGGTTTAGATATAATTGTTTAATAAATCTTAAAAATTATATCAATTGTTACTAAAACAAGTAGTTTCTTTTAATTATGAGAAGAACACAAAAAACAAAAACAAAAATAAAATAGTCATATCTTATTTGCTTGAACTATGATCACTAAATTCATTTGTAAAAACGTCCCGGCTTCTAGGGTGTGTAGACACAATTAATAGTGAATTGGCAACCTCACTTCGTCCAATACTTTTCTAAGACCATGAACGAATTAATTATTTA
>CAUZXS010001532.1:7500-10000 GCA_963585895.1 Sepioteuthis lessoniana
TGAAAAAAAATGACGGTGACACCATTTGTAATTGGTATACTCGGAAGAATCACTAGAGGATTGATACAGGGACTGGAGGACTTGGAAATAAGAGGTCGAGTGGCGACTATCCAGAACTCCAGCATTGTTAAGATTAGCCAGAATACTGAGAAGAGTCCGGGAGACTTGTGAAGACTTGCTGTCACTCAAACTCCAGTGGAAAACCATCAGCTAACGCTGGTGTGAACAACTCTCAAAAGAGTAAAGATAATAATACAAATAAGTACGGAGACCTTGCCAGAGAAATAAAAAAAGGTAGTAAATAAAAGGGCCTGGAAGATTTGGAAGTTGGCGGCCGAGTGGAGACCATCCGAACAACAGCATTATGGAAAACGGCCAGAATACTGAGAAGAGTCCTGGTGAGTTGAGGAGACTTGCTATCACTCAATCTCCCCTAAAAGACCATCAGCTTACGCTGATGTGAAAAACTCTAATGAGTAAATAAAAATAAGGATAAACCCAGTATCTGTCCTAGAAAATGACGCTCATAAACTCCTATGGGACTTTGACATACAAACGGATCACCTAATCTCAGCCAGAAGACCAGACCTTATAATAATCAACAAAAAAAAAAAAAAAAAAAAAAAAAAAGAAAGAGAGAGAATTTGCAAAATTGTCGACTTTGCTGTCCCCGGCTGACCACAGAATAAAGCTGAAAGAATGTGGGAAAAGAAGGATAAGTACCTGGACCTTGCAAGAGAATTGAAAAAAAACTTTGGAACACGGAGGTGACAATTACACCAATTGTGATTGGTACTTTTGGTACAGTCACAAAAGGATTATTAAAGGGACTGGATGATTTGGAAGTTGGCAGACGAGTGAAGACCATCCAAACTACTGCACTATTGAGAATGGCCAGAATACTGAGAAGAGTCCTGGAGACTTGAGGAGACTTGCTGTCACTCAATCTCCAGTGAAAGACCTCCCGCTAACGCTGATGTGAAAAACTCTAAAAGAAGTAAATAATAAAGAGAAAGAGCAATTTGACTAGATATAGTGGTTACGTACTATAAACGAAAAAAAAAACGCCTTCTAATTGATATGTCAGTGCCAGCAGATAATAACATATCAGACGAAGAATATGATCAAATAAGTAAAATAAAAATACCTAGAAATAGAAATTGAAAAAAAAAAAGAAGAAAATATGGCACCAGAAAACTACCATCGTGCCAGTAATTATAGGAGGCCCAAGGTATGATCAAGTAAGAACAGATAAACACATTAACAGTGTCCTACCTCATATGAAATACAAAAAAAAAAAAAATTGTTGCATTTTGCAGAACTACTAATCTTTTTAGGAGGGTATCATTAATGTGACTGAAATATATCACCAAAAAGAGGCAGAAAAAAAAATACACGGAATACGAATAATCACGGCCTTTCTTGTGAGGTCCCCGTGGTGAAATAGTTATCGGCGTAGAAAATGGACACGGCGACACGAGTTCAAACTCTGGACAGAAGCTGGTTGCTTTTCACCACGCACTAATACTCGTGGGAAAGGTACGAATCATCTTATTCTCCCTCCAGCTATGGGTAAATAGTTGGGCAGACTGTTTTCTTCAGCCTTAATTAGGCAGTCAGTCTAAGATAAGGAAAACCCTGAATCCAAACCAATGAAACTCCGCTTAAAATGACCTTGTGTCACATCCTGCCCGGGTGGAGGTGTTGGTATATATATATACATCTATAATCACTAGCTTCCCTTATTCAAGGTCTTTGGTAGAGACCTTGTGAAGGCTTGAAAATTAAATAACAATAACCGTCGTGGAAAATGAGACGCACAAACTTCTCTTGGATTTTGATATATAAACGGATCACCTAATTTCGACTAGAACTTGTGATAGTCAACAACAACAAAAAAAAAAAAAGACAACCTGCCAAAGAGTGGATTTCACCGGCCCGGCAGACCACAGAGTAAAAATAAAAATAAAAGGAAAAGCGAGATAAATAACAAGACATTGCTAGAGAACAAAAAAACAAACAAACTATAGAACAGGAAGATGACGGTGATTGAAATTCTAATTGGTGCATTTGGAACAATCCCCAAAGGATTTATGAAGGGACTAGATGACTCAGAAATCACGTGGCGACCCTCTAGACACCAGCATTACTAAAATCGTTCAGAATACTGAGAAGAGTCCTGGAGATTTGAAGAGACTTGCCATCATTCAAACACTAGCGAAAAACCATCAGCTGACGCTGGAGTGAAAAACTCCGAAAGGAGTAAAATAAAAATGATGATAATAATAATGAAAATATTAAAAATAAAGTATAAAATTAATAAAGAATAATGCACGAATAAAAAATATAAAACATATATATATATATATATATATATATTTACTTTATATGTATATATATACATACATATACATATATATATGTGTGTGTGTGTGTGTGTGTGTGTGTGTGTGTGTGTGTGTGTGTGTGTGTGTGTGTGTGTTAAATGCACAAAAGATAT
>CAUZXS010001532.1:17500-35000 GCA_963585895.1 Sepioteuthis lessoniana
GTAAGCTTTATCAGATGGTTTGGGGTGAATATTTGCCTTCCATTTCCTTACGCTTTAGTTGATTCTGTAGGGGCTAGCGGCTGTTCGTTTACACACACACACACACACAGAGAGAGAGAGAGAGAGAGAGAGAGAGAGAGAGAGAGAGAGAGAGAGAGAGAGAGTGGTGTGTAAGTGTGGGTGTATTTGTTATAATCTCTGAAAGCAATTACCAGAGTGAATAGATTGAATGTTAAAGGGAGATATTTAGTTTGAAACATTAATTCGGATTAACGAACCGGCGCATTATATTAACAGTGTGTGTATCTTCTTTCTTTTCTTTTCATTTCTTTATCCCCCCCTCTCTCTCTCTCTCTTTCTCTCTTTCTATTGATGATATAGTATCGAATATTAATAAGGGTGTCTCTTTAAAAAGAAAAAAAAAAAACGTGTAAAAAAAAGCAAAACTTTAAAGGAAGAAACAATCTAGAGATAAGAATATATATTTGTTCACTAACCACTCTCTACGAGCAGGATATGACACAAGGTCAATGTTTTAAGCGGAGTTTTATTGGTTAGAATTCACACTTTTTCCTTTACCTATACAGGTTGCCATGCAAATGTTTAAGAGCACAGTCTGCCCTACTATTTACCCAATATTTGAGTTGAAATAGTTGATTTCATACCTTTCCCAAGGATATTAGTGCTATGTGAAATGCAAAACGGTCGTGTCCAGGGATTTGAACTCGGGTCGCCGTGTCAGTTTTCTGCGGTGATAAGAGAAAAGAATGTACATGTGTATTAGAAAACTGAAATGAGGCTTGATAGGGTTGGTTGGCTGGTTGGTTGGTTGTATTGTTTTACCGCGTATCAACCTTTTTCTTGTCATTTAATGCTGAATTAAATTTCAAACTATTCAGTTTTTATAAGTATAGTTTTTGTTTACCAACAGTAAAATTGTAAAACAGTTCTATTTCAACCAATTCTATTCCAAACAATTCAGTTTAGCGTAATTACACAGTTCAAATCTCAAAAAAACAGTTCCATTTCAAACAATTCATTATCATAAGTACACATTTTAGTTCTATTTGACCCATTGATAGGTCCCTATCAGGTTCAACCACTTCGGACCAGGACTGACCTGGGAGCGATGGCAATGAAGGGATGCTCTACATTTCCCAAAACTCCACCATTACAGAAACCTCACCATCAGATTGTTTAGTGTCATATTTAGGAGACTATTTGGGGGCATTGTACCCCTCTGCCGAGAAGCAGTCACTTGTATTTTGCAGCCCCATGTTCATGATAGAAAAGAAAAAAATGTCTCCCACATCATTTTGATTTTGAATTGAGTTCCCTGCAACACAGCTGTGGCCTTGTGCCAACATTTGGCTAAGGTTCTTAAAAAAGATCTATGAAAATCATTATGCATAAATTAACGAAAACAAATTGAAAAACGGGTCTGGGAAACGAAACGTAACACGAAATGAAGAAGAAGAAGAAGAAGAAGAAGAAGAAGAAGAATCAATTTTATTATCAACAATATTTTATAGAATAATAATAATAATAATAATAATAATAATAATAACCCTCCAGGAGAATGAGACGCATTGACTTCACCGGTATTAAGAGATACAAACAGATCACCTAATCTCGGCCAGACGACTAGACTAAGTGATAATCAAAAAAAAAAAAAAAAAAAGATTGAGAGAGAGAGAGAGAGAGAGAGAGAGAGAGAACGTGTCGAATTGTGGACTTTGCGTCTCGGCTGACCACAAATTAAAACTGAAAGAAAGTAAAGATAGAAATAAATATTTGTACCTTGTCAGAGAGCTGAATAAACTATGGAACATGAATGTGACGGTGATACCAATTGTAATTAGCGCACTTGGAACGATCCCCAAAGGATTGAGTAATGGACGAAAAGACAGAAATCAGAGGACAAGTAGAGACCATCCAGAATAGAGCATTACCAAGGTCAGCATGAATACTGAAAAGAGTCCTGGAAACTTGTGGAGACTTGTCGCTTAAATTCCAAAGAAAAGGCATTAGCTTATGCTGGCGTGAAAAACTCTCAAAGGAGTAAAATAATATCATTTGTCATTGTCGCATTTTGGAACGGTCGCCCAAAGTTTGAAAAGGAGGCTTGAAGAGTTGGAAGTCAGAGGACAAAATAAGACCATCCATACTACAACATTGTAAAGATCTTGAAATACAAATACAGATAAGAGCCCTAGAGACCTAAGAGGACTTGCTGTCACTTAATCTCAGTGAAAGACCATCAGCTAACGTCGGTGTGGAAAACTCACAAAAAATAAAATAACTTCGAGGTGCATACGATAAGTTGCCAGACATTTTTTTCGTGTGGGCATTTAAAATTGTCGTTGACTCTTGAAAATTCAGTATGTTATTGCTATACATCTTATGAGATGACTACCCCAATGTTTATGATTTCAGGTTCAAATGAACAGCTACAGCAGCAATTGGAATACACCCTCATTGCCTGAGCTGGTGAATTTCAAAAATCCAATCTGACACTGAAGGATATGCAATAAAATTCCGTTTTAAACTTGGAAAAAATGCCACAGAAACGTATGGAATGCTTCAGACTGCTTTTCGACCATCTTGCATGAATCGAGCATCAGTTTTTGAGTGGGATAAGAGATTCAAGGAAGGCAGAGAGTCTGTGAGGAATGATGAGAGGTGTGAGAGGAGTAAGGAAGTCAATACACAAGAGTTGGTTGGCCAAAGGCTCAGTGTTGGGGTTACTATGTTGAGGTTTTAAGGGAGTTCAGCAAGAGATTCCGTCGAAGAGGTCAGCACTCTTCAAATTGGGTCTGTGGCATTTCCACCAGGACAATACTCCAGTCCACAACTCCATCCTTGTCACAGACTTTTTGACCAAGATGGGCATCAAGAAAGTTCCTCAGCCCCCACCCCGTAGTCCAGACCTTGCTCCCTGTGACTTGGTTATTCCCTTAGCTCAGAGGCTGTCGTTATGAGACAATTGAGGAGATGAAAGAGGCTGTGACGGAGGTCATTGACACGCTCACACAAGAGGACTTCCATGGGGCCTTCCATTGCTGCCGGCGGAGATTACTTCGAAGGGGACTAAAGTTTCATGTTTACTATCAATAAAAGTGCCCATACGAAAAAAATCTGTAAACTTATCGTATGCCCCTCGTATCAATATTATCATTGTCATAATTATTTGACTCTTTTGAGAGTTTTTCATACCAGTGTTAGTTGATGGTTTTTCACTGGAGTCACCTTAAGTCTTCAAGACACTTCTCAGTATTCTTACTGACCTTAATAATGTTGTAGTCTGGATGGCATCCACTTGTCCTCTTTTTTCAAAGTCTTTCAGTCCCTTTACCAATCCTTTGAGGATGGTTTCAAGTGTACCAGTTACAATTGGTATCACCGTCATCTTCATATTCAATAGTTTTTTTTAGTTCTCTAGCAAGGTCTGGATATTATCATTATTTACTCATTAGAGTTTTTCACATCAGCATTAGCTGATAGTTTTTCACTGGAGTCTGAGTGAAAGCAAGTCTCCTCAAGTCTCCAGGACTCTTCTCAGTATTCTGGCCGTTCTCAATAATGTAGTAGTTTGGATGGTCTCCACTCGTCCGCCAACTTCTAAGTCCTCCAGTCCCTTTAGCAATCCTTTGCGCACCAATTACAATTGGTGTAATTGTCACCTGCATGTTCCATAATTTTTTCAATTCCTTAGCAAGGTCGAGATATTTATCCTTCTTTTCACATTCTTTCAGTTTTATTCTGTGGTCAGCAAAGTCGACAATTTTGCAAATTCTCTTTTTTTGTTGATTATTATTAGGTCTGGTCTTCTGGTCGATATTAGGTGATCCGTTTTTATATCAAAGTCCCATAGGAGTTTATGTTGTCATTTTCTAGGACAGGTGCTAGGTTGTGCATATACCATTTGTTGGCATGATCAATTTAAATTCATTATTATTATTATTATTATTATTATTATTTCATTTTCAGTTTTATTTTTGCTATCTTACAATCCGTGTCCGTGTTTTCCTCCAAGATCAAGAGTAAAGGAATGCAGTGATTATATACATTCTATTTATTTATTTATTGATTTATAAACTATAATATTTTCATGTCGCCTTAGGAAAATACTTTTCTTTCACATTGATAGTACACTCCTAACGGGATGAGCAGTTCCGCAAAGTGCATTTTTTTTTGTATTTCATATTAGCTGAGGCCACAAGGTATATTGTTGATGTGTTCAACTGGGCCTTTATTGATTTTCCCTTAGTTTCCCACTATTACTCGTACGGTAGTCGTTTTCAGGTAGGAATTTTTTTTTCAATCTCTATTTCTAGGTTTTTTTACATTTAATTATTTTATCATATTCTTTGACTGGTATGATATTTATCAGTTGAAACTGTCAAATCAATTAGAAGGCATTCTTTTTTTAAGTCCTTAAGCACAATAGCTGGCCTATTATTGTTATTATTATTATTAGTACTCCTTGAGAGTTTTTCATTTTCAACTAGGCCTGGTTGTCTGGCCGAGGTTAGGTGATCCGTTTGTATCTCAAAATCTATTATTATTATTATTATTATTATTTACTCCTTCAGATTTTTTCACATCAGTGTTAGCTGATGGTTTTTTACTGGAGTTTGAGTGACAGCAAGTCTCCTCAAGTCTCCAGGACTCGCGCCAGGATTCTGGCTGTTCTTAGCAATGCTGTTATTTGGATAGTCTCTACCAGTCCGCCAACTTCCAAGTCCTCCAGGCCTTTTAATAATCCTTTAGTTATTGTGTCAAAAGCACCAATCACAATTGGTACAATCGTCACTTTCATGTTACACAGCTTATTATTATTATTATTATTATTATTATTCATTTGAGTTTTCCACATCAGCGTAAGCTGATGGTCTTTCACTGGAGATTGAGTAATAGCAAGTCTCCTCAAGTCTCCAGGACTCTTCTTAGTATTCTAGCAGATCTCAATAATACAGTCGTTTGGATGGTCTCGTCCTCATATTTCCAAGTTTACCAGTCCCTTTATTAATCCTTTGGTGGCTGTACAAAGAACACCAATTACATTTGGTATATTGTCACTTTCATGTTCCACAGTTTTTTTTTCAATTTCATAGTAAGGTCGAGGTATTTATCCTTCTTTTCACTTTCTTTCAATATTACTCTGTGGTCAGCCGGGACAGCAAAGTTCACAATCCTGCAAGTTCTCTTTATTTTTGGTTGATTATGACCGGATCTGGTCGTCTGGCCGAGATTAAGTGATCTGTTTTTATGTCAAAATCCCAGAGGTGTTTGTTTGAGTCAATCTACAGGACAGATGTTGGGTTGTGCATTTACCATTTGTTTGTATGGTCAAATTTCAATTTCTTGCATATTTCCTAGTTGAACACCTTGCCCACCCTATTGTGTCTAGTCCTATACTCCTTCTGTGCAAATTTCTGCTTTCACTTATTATGTGATTGATGGTTTCATCTCTGTCACCGCATAGCCTACATTTGCTATTTTGTTGTGTCTTATCCAATCTCGCTTTGATATAATTGTTTTTTATGCCGTTTTTTTGTGCTGATATTAGGAGAGATTCTGTTTCTTTTTTACAGTTTCCTTTTCTTAGCCAGATCCAGGTTTTCTCGTGTGAGAAGTTTATTAGTCGTTTAAAGCGCCCATAGAGTTATTTTATTATTACTCATTTGAGTTTTTCACATCAGCATAAGCTGATGGTCTTTCACTGAAGATTGAGAGACAGCAAGTCTCAAGTCTCCAGGACTCTTCTCAGTATTCTGGCCGTTTTCAATAATGCTGTTGTTTGGATGGTCTCCACTCGTCCTCTTATTTCCAAGTCCTCCAGTCCCTTTAATAAATCTTTGGTGACTGTACTAAAAGCACCACTCACAATTATAATTGTATAATTGTCACCTTCATATTCCATAGTTTTTTCAGTTCTCTAGCAAGGTCGAGGTACTTATCTCTCTTTTCATATTATTATTATTATTTTACTCCTTGCGAATTTTTCCAGTATCTCTAACTGGTAATTTGTCATTGGAGTCTCCAAAGATCTTCAACTGACATTATTTTGAACAATTCTTCCTTGAATTTTTAAACCACTCAAAGCTTATCGATAATGATCGGTGGAGTCAATTGATTTAAAATCCACAAATACGTCTTCTCTTTTTCATTCTTTTTCCATTCTAAACTGTGAAACAGTTAATCTGACAGATCTTCCTTTCCTTTCTTTCGATGACTTGATGTATTATTATTATCATATTTACCAACCTCTCCACTCGGGCAGGATATGACACAAGGTCAATTTTTTAAGCGGAGTTTAACAGGTTTGAATTCAGAGTTTTCCTTCTCCTAGACTAGTTGCCTCACCAAGACTGAAGAACTCAGTCTGCCCTACTATTTACCCATAGCTGGTGGGAGAATAATTGGATTCATACCTTTCCCAAGGGTATTAGTGCTATGTGAAATGCAATCAGTCTCGTCTAGAATTTGAACTCGTGTCACCGTGTCCATTTCCTACGACGATAACCATTACACCACAGGCATGTATTATTATTATTATTATTATCAATTAACTCCTGGTGAGTTTTTTTACTCAAGCCTAAGCTAATGAACTTTCATTAGTGTCTGAGTAACAGTATGTCTCCTCATTTCTCCAGGATTCTTCTCAGTATTCTGGTTGTATTCTGTGACAGTTTGCACCGTCTTGTCTCGTTCCCAATTTCACCTTCTTCCAGCCCCCATCTCAAACATTAGCGGTGGACCGTTCCGAGCACACCATTCATAATTGGTATCAACTTAACTTTCAGGTTCCATATTTTTATTTAATTCTCTGGCAAGATCCAAGTACTTGTTACTCTTTTCATTTTCTTTGATTTAGTGGTTCGTCAAGACTTCAACATTTATTATTCGAAAGGCTCTTTTATTATTTTTTAAAACTATTACTAGATTATATCGTCTGGGTGGGATTAGCTGATCTGTTTGCATCTGGAAATCCTAGCAAATTTGCTTGTGTCTCATTCCTCTGGAAAGATTCTGATTCGTGCATATACTATTTGGTAGTATGGACAAAACTTCTTGGTCAGTTCCCAAAGTATTACCTTCCCTACCCAGTCGTGTCTAGACTTCAACTCTTTTTTTGCGCTGATATGCTTTATTTACTTATGTGATTAATTTTTTCGCTTAAACATAGTTGGTCCTTATGGCGTTGTTTTGTTCTGCTCTTAGTATAATAATAATAATAATAATAATCTTATTAGATGAAGTAGTAGTAGTAGTAGTAGTAGTAGTATTTCCCTCAGGTATTTGCATGTAGCTTTCACTAGTGCTAAAGTGGCAGCAGGTCTCCTCTATTCGCCGGAACTCTTCTCAGAATTATAACAATCTCAATTATCCTGTGGTCCCTCAGTTTTCGAACCTTCCATCGACCTCCAGTTTTCTCAGGACAGTTTTCTAGGGTCTTTTCCCAAGCGCTCCGACAATTACTGGTGTCACTGTCACCTTCAAGTCTCGTAACCCTTTCAGTTCTCAGGCAAAGTATTGGTGTGTTTTCATTTTTCTTTTGCTATCATGTCTCTCATGTCTACAAGAACGCGAAGTCGTTAATAATAATACTATTGGATTCACGCTTGTGTTTACCCTGATTACTATGATTTCTAAGGTGAGATAACAATTAACTACTTACAAGAGAGTACTTTCCATTATATGTTTATATGTAATTAATTATAATCTGAATTTGAAGTATGGAATATGACTTGAACCCTCGATTATTGGTTGCCTTGATCAATCTGCCCGAAGAAAATAATAATGATAATAATAAAAGCACTGGGACATGAAGGTGATGGTGATACCAATTGTCATAGGAACACATGGAATCGTCCGCAGAGACTCGGAACTAAGAGTGGAAGAATTAGATATCAGATGGGAATTGGGACCATACTGCCAACAGCTTTAATAGGTTCAATGGTGCAAAGATCTAAGGGAACTTGCTGTCATTCAAACTCCTGTGGAAGACCCTTAACCAAAGCCGATATTAAAAACTCGGAAGAAGCGCCTCGTTGAATGAAAATCAAAGAAAGCGAAAAGAGAGACCTTGCCGGAGAACTAAATAGGCTATGGAACATGAGGCTGACGGTGATACCAGGTGTAACTGGCATACTTGGAATGGTTCCCACACGTATTGAATAACAATGGTTTGCAAAAAGGAGTGGGACTATTGGAAATTGTGACCATACAGATTAAAACATTGTTGAGATCTACTAGAATTACTGAGAAGAGTCTTGGAGACATGAGAAGTCTTGCTGTCACTCAGAGGTCATCGAAAAACAACTAGCTGAAGCAGACGAGAAAAAGTCACAGGGAGCGGAAAACAGAATGAAAATCAAGGAAAATAAAAACAGAGATAAGTACCATGACCTTACTAGAGAACTGAAAATTTATGAAACATGAAAGTGACGGTGATACCAATTGTAATTGATGAGTTTGGTACAGTCACCAAAAGATTGGTACAGGTGTTGGAGGACTTGGAAACAAGAGCACGAGTAAAGACCATCCAGACTACAGCATCATTAAGATTGGCCAGAATACTGAGAAGAGTCCTAGAGACTTGAGGAGACTTGCTCTCACCCGAACTTCAGTGAACGACCATCAGTTAACGCTGGTGTCGAAAAATCTCAAGGAGTAACTATTATAAAAATAATAATTACGCAAGAAATTGAAATTTGACTACATGTTCACATTGTATTTGGTTGGTTGGTTGGGTTTTATGGAATATAAACCTTTGTAGGTTATTTAACGCCAAATCCATTTTTATGAAAATAGTTCTTTTTCAAACAATTCAGTTTAGC
Source organism: Sepioteuthis lessoniana (assembly GCA_963585895.1). NCBI lineage: Eukaryota > Metazoa > Mollusca > Cephalopoda > Myopsida > Loliginidae > Sepioteuthis > Sepioteuthis lessoniana. The sequence continues at coordinate 26,347 of CAUZXS010001532.1, forward strand.
ATAAGTACGCAGTTTAAATATAAGTACAGTTTAATTGTGGAAAACATTCCTATTTCAAGTTATTAAGTTTAGTCAAGCAGTTCTAATTTAGATCATTCAGTTTAGTATAAGTAGAGATTTGTTTACATACAGTTAAATGTCAAAACAGTTCTATATTTAAAAAAAAACAGTTTAGTATAAGTACATTTTCACAGTCAAAAACAGTTCCACTTCAAACAATTCAGTTTAGCATAAACATTTAAATGTAAGTACGGTTTAATTGTCTAAAACATTTCTATTTGACGCTATTCTGTTTAGTCAAACAGGTTTCATTCAAACAATTCAATTTAGCATAAGTATTCAGTTAGTTCTATTTAACCCATAGATAGGGCCCTATCAGTTGCTACCATTCCGGGCTAGAGTGGACCTGGGAGCATTGGCAATGAAGGGGTACTCCGCATTCCCCAAAGCTCCAGCATCACTGGAACTTCACCATTAGATTGTTTAGTGTCATATCTAGGACACTCATTGGCGGGTTTTTACCATTCTGCAAAGGTGCAGTCGGTGTATTCTACAGCCTCAGCCGACTGGGCAACCATCCAGGTGAATAAGACACACTTTAAGATAAAACCAGATTACCTAATCCTATCCAGAAGACCGTACTGGGTGATAAATTAAAAAAAAAATTAAAAAAAGAGAATCTGTCAAATAGTGCAGTCCTGGCGCACCACAGGGAGAAAATCAAAGAAAACGAAAAGACTGACAAGTACTAAGACTTTGCCCGAGAAATAGAAAAAAGTTATGGAATATGAAAGTGACGGTGATACGAATTGTAATTGGTAAGATCCGAACGGTTACAAAATGCAAAATGAAGGAGCTGGAAGAGTTTGGAATCAAAGGACGAGCAGAGATCATCCAAACTACAGCATTATTACGACCTGCCAGCCTACTTAGAAGAGTCCTATAGACCTGAGGAGACTTGCTGTCGCTCAAACTCCAATGAAAGACTATTACCTAACACTAGCGGAAAAAACACTCATTAAGTGTTATTTATTAATGAAAACAATAAATAGCAAATGTCGATTATGCGTTGATAGAGACGAATGGGTAGGAAACGTTGTCCCTTGGTAATTGCGCAAAAGATTGAAATTTGACCATACTACCAAATGGTATATGCACAAACTACAATTCGTCCAAGAGAATGAGACGCATAAATTCTCTGTAATATTGTGATACAAACAGGTCACATGATCTCGGCCTGGAGACCAAACCTAGTGATAATTAACATAAAAAAAAACAAACGCGAAATAAACAAAAGAAAAAAAAAACTTATTGTGTAGTGAATTTTGCCGTCATATTAGACCACAGAGTTAAGATAAAAGAAAGCGGGGTTGTCCTTGTGGTGTAATGGTTAAAGCGATGGACTGCGGAATCGTAGTACGCGAGTTCATACTCCAGTCACGCTATTACGTTCACTTTCGAGCAAATACCCTTGGAAAAGGTATGAACCCCCTTATCCTCCCGGCTATGGGTTAAATAGTACCACTACTGTTCTTCTAGGAAAATGGCTTTGGCATTAAATAACCTAAAAAGAGTTGATATGCCATTAAACAAAGAAACCAAACCATAAAAGAAAGCGAAGAAAGAGACAATACATTGACCTTGCTAGAGAACTGCCGAAGCTGTGGAACATGAGGGTGACGGCGATCCTAATTGTGATTGGCGTATTTTGAACGGTCCCCCAAACATTGGAACGAAGATTGAAAGAGATGGAAATCGGAGGACGAATCGAGACCATCCAGACTACAGCATTTTTGAAATCGGCCCTAATACTAACAAGAGTCCTAGAGACCTGAGGAGGGTCGCTATCACGCAGACTCCAGTCAAAAGAAAAACCCAAGAGGCGTAAAATAATAATAATAATAATAATAATGATCACAATTTGGTACTTTTGGTACAGGTAAAGAAAGGATTATTAAAGGGACTGGAGAACTTGGAAGTTGGAGGACGAGTGAAGAACATCCAAACTACAGCACTATTGAGAAAGGCCAGAATACAGAGAAGAGTCCTGGAGACTTGAGGAGACTGACATTCAGTCTTCGGTAAAAGACCGTCAGCTAAAACTGATGTGGAAAAACTCTCAATGAGTAAACAATAATAATAACAAACGTATCACCTTATTTCGGCCAGACCTAGTGATAGTCTATAGAAAAAGAGAACCTGCCGAATTGTGGACTTTGCTGTTCCGGCAGACTACAGAGTAAAACTGAAAGATTGTGAAAAGAAGAATAAGAACCTAGACCTTGCTCGAGAACTGAAAAAACTACGGAACATAAAAATGACGGTAATATGTTGTAATTTTTGCGCTCGGTACAGTCACCAAATGATTGGTACAGAGACTGGAGGAATTGGAAATAAGAGCACGAATAGAGGCTATCCAAGCTACAGTATTATTAAGATCGGTCAGAATACTGAGGAGAGTCCTGGAGACTTAAGGAGACTTGTGAAAACTCTAAAAAGAGTAAATTAGTAATAAAATAGAAGAAGAAGAAGAAGAAGAAGAAGAAGAAGAAGAAGAAGAAGAAGAAGGAGAAGAAGAAGAAGAAGAAGAAGAATTGTGTTGGTTTTAATTTCTACGGATATATTGTACAATTGGCACAACGGGTCACTAGAAATATAAGGTTAAACATGTTTTTTTGCTTAACGCAAACATTTGTTTTGTAGAGTACAGGAAATAAAGAACAAGATGCAATCGTCACGTGTAACTTAGCTGGATATTATGTATGTAATCTTCCAAAAGCATTGTAAACAAAATGCACCAATAGAAAAACCTAACAAAAAACAAGAGACGAACGAGATGTCTACAGAAAAATACTGACCGGGAAAAATCGGTTCCTCTTGATTTTTACCATTCGTTTAATCGTCTATTGATATTCGCCCTCTTTCTCCCTTTACCTTTACACCACTATATATATATATATATATATATATATATATATATATATATATATATATATATAGAGAGAGAGAGAGAGAGAGAGAGAGCCTTAAGTTCTAATCTCCAAGTTAGTATTTCTCGTGATTAAAATTTCAAACGAAGCAGACCAAAGATTGCAGAAGAAATTTCACCTTACAGAAAAAAACTTTCAACTGCTAAATTATAAAAATGTAAAAAGCAGAAAACAGAAACTCCGTAGATATATTGTTATCTCACATGTTGAGTTGGTTTCGTCTTTATATATCCCTATCACTATCAGGAACTTACAATTGTAATTCGTTTTCAAACTAGTCGCTTGGATTGTAAAAATGTATTTCGTATATATATATATATATATATATATATATATATATATATAGTTGGATATCTATTTTAAATAAAGAGTTGTCAATATCGGTGCAAGAGCATGTATCTAATTAAGGACAGCGTAGACACAGAGTCAAACGCCTTGAGTGACTGACAGTTTCTCGCGTATGCGGACCAAGTCCTTTCTTTCTCAGTCTTTTATGCTCTGTCTCTGTCTCTGTATCTCCCTCTCCCTCTCCCTCTCTCTCTCTCTCTCTCTCTCTCTCTATATATATATATATATATATGTATATATATATATATATAAAGTTGGCTGTATTTTTAAGTAAAGGCTGTTCACTATCGGTGATAGGGCATATATCTAAATAATGATTGCGGAGACACAAACGCGATTGATGATTGACAGTACTTTATCTATGCGTATCAAGTCCCTCTTACTTTCACTCATTCACTCACTCACTAACTCGTTCACTTACCCAACCCCTCTATCTCTCTCTCTCTCTCTCTCTCTCTCTATATATATATATATATATATGTGTGTGTGTGTGTGTGTCTGTGTGTGTGTGTGTGCGCACGCGCGTGTGTGCGTGCGTGCGTGCGTGCGTTTGTCTGTGCTTGTATACGATTACACCCCAAAAGTTTGCGGGTTTTGATTTGAAAGATTTCTTTAAAAGAAAAAAAAAAGATTTCTACCTAAAAGACAGACCAAACAAACAAGCTAAAAAGCTAGAGAATAACAAAAAGAAGTAAACAAATAAACAAAAAAATCACCTCCCCACAATCCGCACTCCGCAACCCCCCCCCCCCGCCAAACTTTTTTTTCTCCAGATGAAGAGATTGCACAAATTGCTGAAACGCATTACGAGAGCATTTTCCTTGTCCTTATGTTGAACTTGGGAGTTCCATGTTCACGGGGCGAAAAATCTAAACTAAACTTCGTAATTAATTCTTGTGTCTCTATCTGTGGGTCGCGTAGAATTAAGAGACTTGGGAAAGTGATGTTTTTTTTAAAAAAGAAATTATTCAAATTTAAGCAATGAGTGTTTTTTTTGTTGTTTGTTTGTATCTTTTTAATTTTTAATTTTCATATGTTTCATAATGATTTTCTCTAAGTTTGCGTTTTAAAGATTTTGCACAACGGGGCCATATGTAAACACTTAGAATTTTATTTTAGAATAATTTTAAAGCTCAGGTTTCATTTTGGTCATATATATATATACATATATATATATATATATATATATATATATAAATATATATATATATATATATATATATATATATATATATATATATATATATATATGAACATTTTCATAAGGTTTAGGATTGTCTGGCAAGAGGCTAACAATACTGTAGCACTCGTTGTAGGGGAAAGATATATATATAATGTATACGTTGTCTATCTATGTATCTATCTATCTATCTATCTATATATATATATATATATATATAAAATATTTAATGTATATGTTGCTCAGTCTGTTTATCTATCTATCTATCTATCTATCTATCTATCTATATATATATAGATATAGATATAGTTATATATACATATAATATTTAATGTATACGTTGCTCAGTCAGTTTATCTATCTATCTATCTGAGTATGATAGAGGATCAAAGGATTTAAATAAAGATCGTGCAAATGTATAAACTTTAAATAACATTTCACTTGAATTTTGATTTTATTCGGTATGGGCAAAACAATTAAGCATTAAATAGAAATGGTTTTTGAAATATAAAAAAGGTTTTGTTCAAAATATGAATACATAATAAATTTACTTTTGGCTGGTAGCTACACAGACTTACATAATTTTTGCACGCACGCACACACACACACACACACACACACACACACACACACACACACACACACACACACACACACACACACACACAAACCTATGTATGTATATACATATATGTACCTATGTGTGTGTGTGTGTGTGTGTGCGTGTGTGTACATGTCTGTGTGTTTCTGTGTGTACATGTGTTTGTCTGTCTCACACACACACACACAAATACATATATATATATATATATATATATATATATATATAAATATATATATCCGACGCCTCCACTATAGTTAGGATACGACACAAATAGTGTCTTTTTAAGCGAAACTTTAAAGATTCGTATTTGGAGTTACCTTTTAGCTAAAAGTGGAGGTGCCTGTGGTGTAGTCGTTATCGTCGTAGGAAATGAACACGGCGACTCAAGTTCAAATCCTGGACGAGACTGATTACATTTCACATAGCACTAATACCCTTGGGAAAGGTATGAATCCAATTATTCTCCCTCCAGCTATGGGTAAATAGTAGGACAGACTAGGTTTTTCAGCCTTGGTTAGGCAACTAGTCTAGGAGAAGGAAAACTCTGAATTCAAACCTGTTAAACTCCGCTTAAAAATTGACCTTGTGTCATATCCTGCCCGAGCGGAGGGGTTGGTAAATAGTACCTTTTAGCTAAACTGTTTGCCATACAAGAGCTAAAGTTGCCAGTCTGCCCGACTATGCTATCCAGAGCTGTAGAGAAACTCATTGAAAGTATACATTTCATATATATATATATATATATATATATATATATATATTTGGGCTGGGTAATGAATACGTCTGCAGCATCATAATGTAAGATTATTTACAATAGATACTTAAAACAATTCCTAGTCAATATACTTAATTCTGTGATGGATATTACTTAGAATAATCAAACTTCATGCTATCAAAATATCAGAGACATATTTGTTTGTCAGACTGTCAACTTACTGATGCTGTCTCGAATACGCACACATACAAGAAAGAAATATGTACACGGAGATTTCAAATCATATATATATATATATATATATATATATATATATATATATACTCATACATACATATATATATATATATATATATATATATATATATATATATTTATTAACGCACACACAGATGCATATATATATATAAACATTTATATTCACGTATATATATATATATATATATATATATATATATATATATATATATATATATATATATATGTATGCATATATATTTATATATATATATATATATATATATATATATATATATATATATATATATATATATGTTAAGTGTTATTTAGGCGTTAGTATTTTTCTTAATCAATTTCTTGTCACAGACAATTGCAGAGAGTACAGAAATTTTCAACCCAGTGATATTTCCACCTTCACACACTCATACACACATATATATATGCATACATATATATGTGTGTGTTTTCTCTCTCACCTTATCCCTTTCTCTCCCAATATATATATATATATATATATATATATATATATATATATCGAGAGTGATAGAGAGGGTGGGAGTGTAACAATTATAATGTGTATCCACGTATTGAATAACAAATAAAACTCACTATACACAGAATTCTACGTATACGTTGGAGCTTTTTTTTTGTAAAGCAAGATGGATAATTAAATGCACGTCTTAACTTCGTCTAAACAAAAGATTGCAATGTTTTATTACTTCAGTTTTCCAAGGAAATAAGACCGCTTACTCTACCTCAATATACAAAAATTTTGGCTTTATTTGACTGTGAAATATGCAACCAGATCCATATAAACATCTCTCTTTCGGTGTTCATTGTTTTTGGCACAAAATTCAAACTGGTATACGTTGTTATTTGCTGTAAAATGGTTTTCCTTCAAAGATGTAATAGTGACCCGTTTCTTATAGAGACTGTTATGTATTTTCAAGGCAACTTACTTTTTATATTCCCTCGAGGCTACGTTAGCTTGGTAAATGTCTCTGCAAACAAATAATTATTGTAATATAATATACTTACATATTCAAGCCACTCATGGCAATCAGACGTTTTTATACATTTAAGAAGGCTTTTAAAAGCTACCTTAATTCTATATGGAAATTATATATATATATATATATATGTGTGTGTGTGTGTGTGTGTGTGTTGGCCTACAGCGTGTGCGTGTATGTGCATTCATGTATTCTGTATACTTAGCCTAAGGGTAAAAAGTGCATTAATTTCACGTAACATCATTTTTTTTCAACATAATCTCCTTTCTCGTCAGTGCACGCTATCCAATAATGAATCTGAAAGACAGTAATTGTATGATTATAATTAAACAGAGAAAATTTCTGACCAATAATCAACCAATAAATAAGTGACAAGCTCATGATATAATGATCCATTGATAAAATGTTACATATATATATATATATATATATATATATATATATATATATACATATATGTGTGTGTGTGTTGTGTATGTGTGTGTGTGTGTGTGTGAGTTTAATTTCTATATTGTTGTATTTTTCTTTTCAAAGAAATAACCCCTTAGTTTTCTTCCTGACAGCCCTTTAAATCCCTGAACTTGCTTTGCTTGTTGATACGGAAAATGTTGGTTGGTTGGTTGGTTGGTTGATTATGTTTTACGGCATATCAAGATTTGCAGGCTATTTAATTCCAAAACCTGTTTATACATTTTAAATAAATATGACTTGTAAACAAATAGTTTTTGGTAATAATATCTAAACGAACCATAGCTCATTTGTTTCCTGTAGCTAAATGGTTTCAAGTATTGTTATCTAATACTAATAATTTTATTCCCCCACTGTTCAATGGTTTCAAACATTGCAATTTAATACTATTAATTCTATTCAACATTATCCATTCTTTTGTATATAGTTAAATGGTTCCATGTGTTGTAATATTCAATAATGTTCAATTTCTATGTATAATTCAATAACTCAATTGCACACAATTAAATGTTTTTAAGTAAAGATAAGGGTTAAATATTTCTATTCGACCCATAGATCGAACCCTTGTAGGTACTACTACTCCATTTTAGATTTGGTCTGGAAGTAATGGCAATGAATGAGTACTTCATATTCACAAATGTGTTAATATAATCTATCTAGTGTTATTAAAAAATATTATTGGTTTTCTTTTCCATTTTCCATCTACTGTTATCATTTAGAATACAAATTCTCGCAAATATGAACAATTCTTTAAACAATGAACTATATTTGATTCGCCTTCGGTAACTAATCGAGTTAAATGTGTATTCTTAAATATAAAAGAAAAACAAATTACCAGCTCATACATAACTCGATAGAACATTTTACCATACGGAAGACCGAATGTATAACTATATTCTATTCATCATTTTAGCATCGAAAAATGTAAATTATTGTATCTTTAAAAGATTCTTAGAAAACGGAAAGAAAGTTAAATCTAGAGTTATTACATCTCATTATAAAGATTACTATTTAAAAATTTGTTCTTGTTTTAATATTTTCGCGCGGATAAATGCAGTAAGAATTGTGAAAAATTACTATAAAAATGATTTATGATTTT
>CAUZXS010001532.1:40000-42500 GCA_963585895.1 Sepioteuthis lessoniana
TCGCCACTCCTCCCTATCGTTCATCGCACTAGGTAGGTCTTCAGGACAACATCCTGTATCCTCACATAGCTGCTGAATGTACGTTCGAGCTGGTCGTCCTGCTTTTGCGCGACCATGTGTGGGGATCCATAAGAGTACATCTCTTATGAGTTCATCTCTGCTTCTCCAGCAGTGTCCTGCATGTCTGGTTCGTCTACTTGAATAGTTTTCGTGATAGGGGGCAGGTGGCCGTACAGTTGGTGTCTTGTGGGGTGTTGCTGCCAGGACTTGATCAGGATTGCACGCAGCATTCTTGTGTAATTGCCATATATATATATGATGGGCTGCGTACGTTTTGTTGATATCTGTTCTCGGTATCTTATAATACGTAAGTAAGTAAAGTTGGTGACCATAGTCGAGGGCGACCAGAAGGCTCCCTTTTAAATAGCTACTACACCGAGGTGTAGGGGAAGGTGCTACTCCTTTTCTTGGATAGCTTCACTTTAGCCTTGATACGAGCCTTATATTGCTAAGAGCTATCAAGTTCCATTTTTAAGGTCTTTGGCATGACGCGACCTGGGATCGAACCCATCGTAAACTTTTCTATAAACACTCCAGTGTTTGTTCATATTATTCAAATCTATAAAAATACGTATATGTAGTTATATTTCATCATCATCATCATGTCGTGCCGCCAGCACGGATATCCCTGACCCTATCTCGCCACTTCTCCCTATCGTTCATCACCTCTGGCAGGTCTTCAGGGCTACATTCCGTATCCTCACATAGCTGCTGTATGTATTTTCGAGCTGGTCGTCCTGCTTTTGTCCTGCCATGTTTGGGGGTCCATAGGAGTACATCACTTATGAGCTAGTCACTGCTTATCCAGCAGTGCCTTACATGTCTGGTTCGTCTAACTTGGATAGTTTTCTCGATGGGAGGCAGGTGGCCGTATAGTTGGTGCCTTGTGGAGTGTTGCCGCCAGGACCTGTTCAATATTGTTCGCAGCAGTCTTGTGTAATTTTCGTCTAGCTTCTTCTCAAGCAGTTTAGTTAGTGTCCAAGTAGTGCATCCATATAGCAGTATCGATACGACCGCTGCCTGGAAGAAACTGCGTTTCATTTTATCGGTCATGTCTGATTTCCATATGATCAATTCTCAAGATTAATTTATATATATGTAACTTTGTTTAATAAATAATATGGGGATTTGTGTTCAACATATCATAATATTTAAGGGAGGTAATAAATGATCGAAAACTTGAGCAAAACTCTTACATTACTGGCTCAGACGACTTTAATGATAGGAATAGATGAACGGGTATATATTTCATATGCAAATGATGAATTCCTCAGCAAATAGATAGATAGATAGATAGAAAGAGAGATAGATTGAAAGATAGAGCGATAGATAGCTAGATAGATAGGAAGGCAATGGCTGTACGGTTTGTTCATAGATATTTGAGATGTGTATGTATTTTTTTTCTCTTTCTCTCTCTCTCTTTCGTTCACACACACACACACACACACACACACACACACACACACACACACACACACATATATATATATATATGTATAAATATATATATATAAACACAATATATATATATATATATATATATATATATATAAACACAAACCGGTCACATTAGGATTATAAAGTTATTTCCATTCTGTTATGTGTTTTTGATGAAATCAAAAAACGAAAAAAAAATTAACAGGACTTCTTCAGATCTTATGGATAAAATAAATCAGAATAGACACAGGAAAGATGTCCTGTTAATTTTTTTTTCGTGTTTTTTGATTTTATCAAAAACACATAACAGGATGGAAATAAATTTATAATCCTAATGTGACCGGTTTGTGTTTTTTCTTAATGAAATTATTGCTCCGTAATGTCTGTTACATTGAGCTCTTTACCAGGAAAATTTAAATGTTCACTTTTGAAAAGTTTTCTTGTCATGATGGAATTACTCCCAACTCCGGTTTAACTGGACCAAATAATATATATATATATATATATATATATATATATATATATATTGTATGTTTTTACCAACCCCTCTGCACGTGAAGGATGTGACACACGATCAATCCTTAAGCGGAGTTTAACAGGCTTGGATTTTTCATTCTCCTATAATGTTTTCCTAAGCAGGACCAAAGAATCAGGATGTCCTACTATTTATCCATAGCTGAGGGCGAAGATTCGTACCTTTTCCAAGATTAGAGCGATGTGAAAGTCAATCAAACTCGTCCATGATTTGAATGCCAGTCCCCTTGTCAATTTTCTTCGATGATAACGATTACACCACGGGCAAATACATACGTATTAATATCAGTAACATAGTTTGCTTCATATATATATATATATCATCATCATGTCGCGCCGCCTGCGCGGATATCCCTGACCGTCTCTCGCCATTTCTCCCTATCATTCATCGCCTCCGGCAGGTCTTCAGGATTACAACCCGTGTCCTCACATAGCTGCTGTATGTAAGTTCGTGCTGGTCATCCCACTC